>JAOTRO020170193.1:0-12446 GCA_028566515.2 Pyracantha coccinea | reverse complement strand
AGGAGAAGTCAAAACATTAAAGATAAGGACTAATTACCCAAATCTTATCTTTAATACATTCCCAATTGAAGATTGACTCAAATCAAGTAATCTCAATTTAAATCAATTAGGAATAATTACTTAATTATCTGAAGATAATATTTCCTATTAATATCTTGAGAATATTTCTCCATAAATCTTGGCCAATAGGATGCCGCCACGTGTAGGGTAAAACCCTAAAACTGTGGCCGGCCTTCTCCCTATAAATACCCCATATTCTTCCAAATTTGAAGAGCTTTTGCTATCCTAAAGAAATCATAAACACTTTACTCTCTCAGAAAAAACTAATTTAGGCATCAAAGATCCATTGACCTAACCCCCTCCCCCCACCTCGTGTGCGCGTGAGGCTTAGGTCTTTGATCAAAGGTGTTAATTGTTTTGCAGGTGCATTTTCGTCAAGACTGAAGACGACAGAAATTTGCATCGACAAATTGGTGCTTTCATTGAGAGCTGATTTAAATACTCGAAGAAGCCTCTTGCATTTGGTTTCTTGAATTTTGTTACATTGAATTTCTCACATGTCGGATCAATTAATTTTTCTTAGAAAAGTTTCTTGATCAATCCCTGGAGAAAGGATACAATGGTAGGAAATTCAGAAACCACGACAAACAGAACCTCGTATGTACAAGGATTTGGACCGGAGAGTGGAGATGAGGACATAACCCCATGACGGAGATCCTCAAGGCTCAATGCCATGATAGGAGAAGCCCTACCGTGGTGGAGCTGCGTCACCACCACCGCAGTGACCCAGCAACCACGGCAAGGCTACCAGGCCATAGCCCAAGTTTGCACGTCGTTGCCTTTACAGCGCACAGACCACCAAAATCTTAGGCAGGAGGCCCAGGTCTATCCACTAGCCCACGAGCAGGAGGCCCAGGTCCATGGAGAAACAGGCTGAGCCCAAGAGGCCCAAATCACTATAGCCCAAGCCCAGCCAGCAGCTCAGACCGTAGCAGCTTAGGCCTAACTCACTACCGAGGCAACTCGAGCCCGCTTGGCCGCCAACTGAGCCCAAGCCAATGAAGAGCAAGGGGCGGCCCATCGTCAGCCAGCCCACATGCGACCCCAGCGCACTAGTCGACCACCCAGCAGGGTTGGCTCGCCCCGCGACCCGCTCGGTGAACTCAGTCTGCGGTTCAATCCAATCCGAGGCCACCTTCGGCGAACCAGATTCTGACTACTGCTTCCGCGATCGATTTAGGATTATTTTCACCCTATTTTTTAGCAGGATTGCCTGCTCTGGGCTTAAGTTTTGCACCTGCAGTCCACGACACTTCCACCACATATGGAGATTCCTATTATCCAGACTCTTCCAATCCAAATGATGAGCACCAACTACACCAGCAGGTCACCAATTTGACGAGCACCCTTACGCAGCAGACCATCTTGGTGAACCAACTCCTCGATCACATCGAAATGCAACGTGCTCCAGACGAGGTGTCCCGAAGCAGGACAAGGAAGGAAGAACGTGACTCATTCCAGCGACATTCTGGTAAAGAGCCGCCCAGTCAGCGATGAACTGTGCGTTCAAGTAGTGTGCACTTTCGTTTGGGCCCTCGGGAAAACGCCTTCTCTCTCCTAGATATGCAGAGAAGCGTTTATTCCCTACTCAGCTCACGAGTCAGTGTGCATTCGAGGTTGGGTCCATACTCCGATGAGCACTTAGGACATTCCAGGAGAAACATCCACACGAGGTTAGGCCTATAAGGAGATCCTCCTACGAGGCACTGGAGTAGGCAGCTGCATGACTGAGAGAGAAGAGCACGAGAGCAGTCCAACACTAGTAGCCCTCACCCAGTGCGACGGGGAGCAGAGCAGAGCAAGCCACGTGCACCGCGACCGCCACATAGACGAGCAGCATATGCCAAAAAGCAACATGGACCAGCGAGTCAGCATCAAGGGCAGCTGAAGGCTCCATTGCTTCACCAGGCGTAAATCCAGGAGGAAGTACAAAGGCTCGTAGCAGAGCAGTTGCGTAGATTCCAGCGCATTGATACTACCGACGATGCCCTTCGTAAAGACGTGGCCAACATGAACAGGTCACCGTTTACAGATGAGATCGAGCAAACAAAACCACCGCGAAAGTTTAGCTTGCCTTATTTCACCTTGTTCAAAGGAGATGAAGATCTAGACATGCACCTGATGCACTACCAAAGTGCCATGACCCTCTACACCAATGATGACACTCTGATGTGCAAGATCTTTTCCACGACGCTCCAAGATGAGATGCAAGACTGGTTCCACACCCTGCCGCCACGTTCAATTCGGAACTTCAACGAACTTTCCTTGGTTTTGACTAAAGAATATTCATCCTACCGCTCGATCAAAAAGAAGTCTGACCATCTCTGCAACATGAAAAAGAACCTAAAGGAGACGCTCAGCACATACGTCAAGAGGTTCAAGGCAGAGAATATGATGATCGTCGAATGCGATGATAGCAGATCACCTACTTTTTGAAGAATTAATTATGGGCTAGAACTTGACCTTGGCAGACTCTTATACTTTTGTAGAAAAGCATTCTCTCTGGGATGAGGCCAAACGCTCCTAGAAGTCACCTAAGCAGCTGCACAAAGACGCAGAGCTGACTCAGAAGAAGGTGAGCGATAAACTGCTCATCGACAAAAACAAGCCAGGAAGTAGACGCAGGGATCGATCCCCGATGAAAGCTAGTGCGACGCCCAAGACGTACACCTAGTTCTCAGTCCTAATTAGTCAGATCCTTCGCGACCTCAAAGACAAGTCGTGGTTCAAGCCGCCGCCACCTATGAGAGGGGACCCCTCCAAGATAGACCAGACAAAGTACTGCGCATTCCACAGAAGTCCAGGCACACAACTAGGGATTGCACCACATGGAAGAGGTACCTTGAGCAGCTCGTGAAGGAAGACAAGTGTGACCAGTATGTCGACAGACCAGCTGCCCAACCAAGGCGAGAAGCAAATGCCGATGCTGAACCCCCAGCCAAGACAATCTGAATCAACAAAATATTTGTCGAGTCAGATCATTTGAGGGCCACCAACAGTTCCAAGAAAAGGAAGATCCAGTAGGCGAGACCGATCTTTCAAGTTCAAGCCGTTGATACTGTGCATGGACCAATCGTCGGCTTCACCGAGCAGGACGCGGAGGGAGTAGACTTTTCCCATGACGACACTTTGGTGATTTCTATTCAACTGGCCCACACCATCGTTGATAGAATTATGGTGGACAAAGGCAACTTAATTAATATCCTACAATTGTCAGTCATCCAGAAGATGGGTCTGGAAAGCACGATCAAACGCAAAGCAGAGGTCTTGATCGGATTCAACAAACTTACCTCAATTGCCATTGACACTAACACGCTTGACGTAACCAGCTCACCGATTGTTTCATCATAGACCTTCATGATTGACAGTGACCCATCTCCCCATAATGGGATATTGGGCTGACCCCGGCTAGTGAAAATTGGAGCTGTGACCTCGATCGAGTATTAGAAGATTTGATTTCGCATCCTCGATCGAGTCCCAGGCCATGTCTCGGAGATGCACTGTACAAGTTCTTAAGAAGTCGAAAAAGAAATCTTTCACCCCAACAGTAGTAGCTGAAGTGCAGAAAGACGACTCTACCTTCGCCAAATAGAAACTATAACGAACAGGTCAAGAAGATGGCATAAAGGTCGACAATGCCTTGGAAGATGAATCAAGATGGAAACCCAAAGAGGACGTCAAAAACATCATTCTTGACCCCCACTAGCCTAAAAAGACGGCTAGGATTGGCTCACGTCTGAGCCCTATGGAGAAGAAAGAACTCACAGTTTTCCTTAGGGAAAACCGTGACATTTTTGCATGGTCACCCTCTGACATGCCTGGTATTGATCCAGCAATAGCTTGCCACAAGCTGCACGTCGATCCCACTGCCAAACTTGTGGTCCAAAAAAGGCGACCTTTCGTACCAGAGTGAGTAGCAATTATTGAGGCGGAGATCGACAAGTTACTAGAGGCTGAATTTATTGAGGAAGTGGTACACTCAGCATGGTTAGCCAACGTTGTGCTGGTGAAGAAAAAAGACGGGCAAATGGAGAGTATGCATGGATTACACCAACCTCAACAAGGCATGCCTTAAAGACAACTACCCGGTTCCCTGAATCGACTTGCTCATTGACTCAACATCCAGGAACCAGCTGCTCAGCTTATTGAACGCATACTCAGGCTATAATCAGATTGCCATGCATAAGCCTGACAATGAGAAAACAACATTCGTGATCGAGTGAGGCGCATACTACTACAAGGTCACGTCCTTGATCAAAGGTGTTAATTGTTTTGCAGGTGCATTTTTGTCAAGACCGAAGACGGCGGAAATTTGCATCGATACATGTCACCAATAAGAATAAGCATGTTTGTCAACATGTAAGTAGTAAACAAATTTTCAACTTCTATGTCCTTCAGTTTTCAAAACTTTGTCTACAAATTTTAGTCTCCCTAACATTACGCTTTATTTTTTCATATTTAGTACATTTCATTGTTATTTCATCGATTCTGTAGATGATCATATACTAATACTTATTGTATATTAATTGAAAATTGTTATAAAGGGAGTAGAATCTATCAAGCCAATTTTTCCAACAACATATGCCATAATGGTTTAAAGCGGTAAGGTCTTCCAAAGTAGTTTAAGTGAATGTAATACTTATATATAAAATTCAAGCATTTTGAATTTGATACTTATAACACTACTACAACATTAGTATGAGTTCAGTATATTAGTATCACTCTCATGAATTCAATATATTAAACTCATGAGTGTGATATATTGAACTCATGAATCCAGTTTATTAGTATCAAACTCAAATTTTCCGACCCACTGTAGGAGTATGAATTTTATGTGACTTCAATACATTGGTATCACACCCACTTTTTCCTGCCTGCTGTGAAATGCATAAGGCCTAATAATTTGTATAGTTCCTTTTATCTTAATTAGTTACAAAAGTTAAACCAAAAAGAAAATGACTAAAATACCCTTTGGATGGAGAGATTTTTCAGTGTGATCGGAACACGGATGCAATATGCCACATATCATTATATAATTAGAGAAACGATTTTTTTTAAAGTGTTCCTCTAATTTTATAATGATATATGATACATCGCCCGGTGTTTTGAAACACGGAAAAATCTCTCCTTTTGGTGGGTAGTCATATTCTCTGTTTATTATTGTTAGTTGATATACCTCATTTATAGAGGTTCGTAGAATGCAAGAATCACTAATAATAATCACTTATTGCCTTTCATAATTGTTCATAACCTTTAACAAAGAAAAACAAATTGTATACATTACATATTACCGGCTACATAAACACCAATCAAACTTACTAACTCTTGCTTAAATAACACTTTTCTCTTTTTAATGGTAGAAGTAGAAGATGTTCGATATTCGCAAAGTACGACATTTTCTTAATTACTATTGTTGGATAATTTTTATATTGCATGATCTGATGATATTTGATAACTATTTTTAATTATAGAAAATGTTTGAATCTTCTGAGAAATAAACATGCAAAATAACAATTTAATTAAACAAATTTTATATTTGCAAGTATGATATTTTGTTAGTAACAATTTTATTATTACTAAGCTCATTGTGAAATTTAGGACACTCTCTCATCATTAGTAAATAATATCGTTATTAAAAAAAATATTTAATATTAAAAATATTATATTACTTTATACTATAAGAAGTGGGAGAATATGAATCCGGATTGCAATAGGAGCGGTAAGAGTATAATTAACATTAGAAATTCATAGGATCTCTAAAAAGGAACCACGATATAATTAGTCGATATTACTTTGAAAGTAAATAGAGATGATAGATCTTATGAATTATTTGAAATCTTTTGAATTAAATAGCAAAATCAGAAAAATAGATTGTGTTTCTGTTCTTGTTTTACTTCATAGAATTTATTATCTTTCAAGGGTCAACATGGACCACGCAAGCAAGTTGCATGCCGAAAAGATTAGCCTCATGGATCTGGCATACTGCAGAGCCGACAAGATTCTTATTTAATTGTATTTTTTACGTGAGCATTATGGTGATAAAAGTGAAGCCGGTGGGAATGAAATGCATCTCCAACCATATAAAACTACGGACATCCGGCTCTAAAAGATACACAGCATAGCCTAACTTGTACGACTTGCAGCATTGGGTTGGAGATAACATATTATTCTTCTAAAAATGCCCAAGGCCTTTTTCTTGAAGCCCTTTTTCTTTTTATATTGCATTTTCTTTCGGAAACTCAGAGGTTTCCCCAGAAGTGTGAGCAGCAACAGCCATGCAACCAGCCTATCATCAAGCCAGTCTAAAAAACAGAAGTCGTTCGGTTCTCTTCGCTCCCAAAGATCAAACCTCACAAACCAAACTCTGATCGTCTTCGACGTCGAAGGAGCTCTGCTGAAAGTATCTTGTTTGTTTAATTACTTCATGCTCGTGGCTTTTGAAGCTGGAGGTTTCGTAAGGGTACTCGTTCTTTTCCTTTTATGGCCTATCATATTTCTCGTCGGTGACAAATTAGGGTTGAAAATAATGGTGATGGTCTGCTTCTTTGGGGTTAAGAAAGACAGCTTTAGAGTTGGCACAGCTGTTTTGCCTAAGTTCTTCTTGGAAGACGTTGGGTTGGAAGCCTTTGAGGTGCTTCAAAGAGGTGCAAAGAAAATTGCTGTTAGTAAGCTACCACAAGTAATGATTGAGAGCTTCTTAAAAGACTACTTGGAGATCGATATGGTGGTTGGGAAGGAGTTAAAGGTGTTTGGTGGATACTTTTTGGGTATCATGGAAGAAGAGGAGAATAGAAATATTGTTTCGCCGCTTTTGGAAGAACTAGAACGTGGTGGACATGATAGCATGGCCTTTGATACGATTGGTATCTCTGCCTCCAACAAATTTCGCCATCACCAATTATTCTCTTATTGCAAGGTACTTCCTTTATTCAATTTTCACTCGGGTTTAAGTAGTTAAACAAGGGTACATAGTTTACTTTCCTTTAATTATATATTAAAATTTTGAAACTCCATGGGTATGTTGTTAAATTTAAAGAGATTTAGAGTAAACCCGGATAAGATATCGTATAAAACAATTTTCATATATATTAAATAGATTTGGTTTAAGTTAAAACATAATTCTATATTTTGGTACAAGTTCATGGACATATCATTTTCCAACATAGGTCAATAATTGTGTGTGTCTAATTTACATTAATAAAAATATTGGGAGAAATGGTTTGGTCCATGTAGCCTTTTCTGTTTCTTCTTTGAGTGTGATTTGGTTTTATGTTTAATTAATTTTTGCTAGAAAATTAAATTGTTACAATATTTTCTGTCTTGGCCTGAAAAATTATTGCAACTTGCACGTACAGGATGTTTATCTAGTGGGAGACTCAGATAGGAGGAGCTGGAAGAACCTACCAAGAGACAGATACCCAAAGAAGCTCGTTTTCCATGATGGTCGATTAGCTCTCACACCAACCCCACTTGAAACCCTGGCGATATTAATGTGGGTACCACTAGGGATTGCCGTAGCAATCTTCAGAATCATCGTCGGCATATCACTGCCTTACGACGTATCGTTCCCTCTGCTATGTTTCAGTGGTCTACAACTGACTGTGGGTGGTCCTAAACTCCGGAAACAAACCCTTCCAAGGGACAAGCCTGGAGGTGTGCTTTACGTTTGTAACCATAGAACCCTGCTAGACCCTCTCTACCTTTGCTTCGCCTTGAAGAAAAACCTACACGCAGTAACGTACAGCCTAAGCAAGATGTCTGAGATCCTCTCACCAATCAAGACCGTCCGATTAACAAGAAATCGCCATCAAGACGGAAAGATGATGGAGAAGTTGTTGAATCAAGGGGACGTCGTTGTCTGCCCCGAAGGAACGACATGTCGTGAACCTTACCTCCTTAGGTTTAGTCCCTTATTTTCAGAAATTAGTGACGAAATAATTCCCGTTGCAATCACCACCCACGTCAGCATGTTCCATGGCACAACTGCCGGTGGGCTTAAGTGCCTGGACCCACTTTTCTTCACCATGAACCCCTCACCGATCTACACCGTTCAGTTGCTGGAGAAGGTATCCGGGCTGTCCACCTGTCGTGATGTGGATAGATCAAGCTTTGATGTGGCTAATTACGTGCAAGGTGAGATTGGTAAGGCAATAGGGTTTGAAAGCACCAAGCTTACAAGGAGAGATAAATACTTGATTTTAGCCGGGAACGAAGGTATTGCTTCCAAATGTACAATTTAAATCCCGAGCAATGCCAGAGGGCCGTTATTTCAGACTACATTCAAATGAACCACATTGAAACTTCGAAAGTGAAATCGACTTGTTACCCTTGTGTCCATTTAATTCCTTGCTTTGCTTTCAAGCTAATGTAGTATTATTGATTGATGATACAATTAAGTATAGACTAGGGTTTTCCTTTATCAAGTACTCTTTTTCTTTTCTTTCCTACATTATCTGTAGAATATATTGAATGCTCCAACCATATACTTTCGCTCAAATTTGTAATTAAATATAGGTCATGACTTCTCAACTCTCTGTTTTCTATACATCAGAAGCATTAACAAGTTTGAATTTGGTATGTATATATGTACACACATGCCCTTTTAGCAATATCCTGTTTTATTGTAACAACATATCGTACTAACCATGTATTCACCATACATATATATATATATATATATATATATAATTGACCTCCTAGACCTCTCCAAAGGAAATGTCAAATCCTAAGTGGAATGTCATGTAATCAAATTTGAAGGTTGGAGCAAGCTCCAACCGATATATCAATCCTATGTGGATTGACATATGAGTTAATTTGACATATGAGAAAATGTGAAGTTATATAATTTTTAATTATTTTATTGTATGGATCTCATTAATGTACTAATTATAGATCTTGAAATTTATTTTAATTGATTTCTTTGTTAAAATAGGTCATACAAATATCATTTATAATAAAAAAACATATCGGTTGGAAAAAGAGAAAATCTGACATTATCACATCAACTGTCAAATTAACATTTGACATTTATCTTTTAACATCTCCTTTGGAGATGCTTTTATTCACCAATATAAAAAATGGCTCACATCAGTATCACCAAATTGTCATTTATAAATTGCTCTAGGTGTATTCTATCTAGTCATTTCAAATCTCTTTAACCATATCGATTATTTCAAATTCAAATTCATCAATAAATGTTTTGTATCTTATTACTAATGTAGCCTAAATCTATATATAATCCTTACTAGTCTCTCATCTCGTATTTCCAATGAAGATAGTCACTGGCTAGTTATATTTTAAGAAAAACTAATGAAAACGACTTGAAAACTTTAAGTTTTAATGATAAGGACAAAATAAAGGGTAAAGTGAATAGTGCCAAGTTTGACTTTTTAGTATAAAAATGTGGTTTTTCGTTAAAGTGAACAGTACCATGAGCTTTTCGTTAAAACTTCCTATATTTTATTACTAATTTACTAGTACGTTTGTTTGTGTATTAGAGCTTTAGGTAGCTAGGCTAAAATAATGGAAACAATCAAAAGCTTTCATCATCTTCATGTTTGCCTTTTCTTTCTCAACCAGTATACATCTAATGTCCAAAATTTGTGTCAAAATTTGTGATTTTTTTGTGTGGTGCTAGGGATCCTATGTGTGTGTGTGTATTTTTATGGGTTTTTGAAGAATAGAAAAAGAAAATAAAGATATTGACTCGTGCATACATTTTTTAATGACACGAGCATACAACTTATGTGGTTATAACAGAAAAAAGCAGAAGGAAAAAAAGGTATTCTTGCTTGACACTATTTTTAGAAATCATATTGCATTTAGAAAAGACAAATCATCTTTACGAGATCGTGTGACTGCTTCGTCAAAAAGAAATGTCTTAAAGTTCTTTAATTCCAATGTTTGATAAACCACACAAGGTCAAGATTGCACAATGAAAACTGCTGGGACTTGAATGAACTTGGAGTAAATTATAGAGACCAAAAGTATAGTTTGGCCTACAAAGTACATACCATGCATGAAGTCAATGATCTTGGCTACACCTATCTAAGTAATGTGTCTATATATAGAAAATTACATCCTACACGTACATTCTTTGCGGTTCGAGTCCTAGAATCTATGCAGGGATGCCAAGGTTAAAAAGTATCATATTAGTGAAAAAGGAAATTTTATAAAGGCTTATAAGTAAGTTGGACTGCTTTATATATTATCAATTAAGTTTATAATGGAACCTCAATTTTCTTCATAGTATCAGAGCAAGTTAGCTCACGTGTCAAACAATTACACATGTTCCACGCACCCAATTCGTATTGTTCACGTGTTTGGCTTAAAAATTTGCCACACATGAGGGGGCGTGTGAGGATGTGAAGGTAAAAGAGTTTCACATCAATAAAAGGAGAAATCTTGCAAGGGATTATAAGAGATTGGGTCACTCTCTCCATATTGCCAATTAGTTTTGATTATGGAACTCCAACTTTCTTTATGGTATCAAAGCAGGTTGGCTCACTTGTGAAGTTCAACGGCCACACGGTTTCCACGTCACCAAATTTGTGTTGTTCATGTGTTTGACTTGAAAATCCTCCATACGTGAGGGAGCGTGTGAGAATGTGAAGGTTAAAGAATCATACGTCAGTGAGAAGAGAAACATTGCAAAGACTTATAAATAAGTTAAGTTAGTCCCTATATTACCAATTATTTTATGATAAAACCTCAACTTTCTTCAATGTCAACCTTTAAAAAACAACGATCACCATCAATGAGTATCTATATCTCTATATATAAAGCCAACACTACTGTGAACAATGTTTTTTTTTTTGGGGGTCACAAGCTTTTCCAAAAATAAGTGGACAGAAATGCCCCCCAAACAAAAAAGTTCAAAAGCAATCCAAAATAATGCACCAAATAATGCAGGGGTATTTTCGTCATATAAATAGTATTTTTAATAATTAATTCTTTTTGTACAATTTTTTCTTGGTACAATTTTTTTTTTTTTTAATTTTTATAATTAGTCCTCACAATAGGTTAGCAATGATTTAATTCAACCAGTTATTTATTAAATATTATTTTCTATGTTTTTAAACATGTTCAAAACATCTTAAGAGGCGCATAGTGCCGATTATAAAAAAAGGACTTTCGCATGCGCATAATAATGTGATTCAATAAGTTGTCAAATGATTGTTTTTTTTTTTTCTTCGAACAAATGATATTATCTATACTAAAGGGGAGGGGTGGGGTTAGCCTCACAACAATAATGCGATTCAATCAGTTGTTTATTAAATATTATTTTCTCTATTTTTAAACACGTCCAAAACATCTTAAGAGTTGCGTACTGCCGATGATAAAAAAGATCTTTCACAAGCGCACAATTTTTTAAACACTTAAGAGGCACGTGGTGCTAATTATAAAAAAGGTTTTTCGCATGCGCATAATAATGTGATTCAATTAGTTGTCAAATGATCTTTTTTTTTTCTTCGAACAAACGATGTTTTCTACACTGAGGGATAGTAGGTGGGCATATCCACACGCACATAATAATATGATTCAATTAGTTGTCAACTGATCCTATCTTTTTTTTAACAAACAATGTTTTCTACACTAAGTGGAAGGTGGGTGGGCTTAGCCTCACAATGGGCTAGCAATAATGTAATTCAATCAGTTGTTTATTAAATATTATTTTCTCTATTCTTAATGTAAATTTTATATAGAGACCGATTTTATTATGTAGATTCAGCTACTTTAATTGGTTTATGAGAGGTTTCTTCTAGCATGATCTAAGATTATTCATTTACTATTGTTTGTTAATTTTCTAATTTATATAAATATATAAGTGCTTGGCATTTTTGGAAGTTAACTTATTTTGAAATGCATGACCATAATGAATATTAAAACCAATTGTAGTAGGTGCAGTCCATATTGAAAACGGTAGGTTCAAAGTGCTGGCACTAATTTTCTCTTATCATATAGTTATGGTCTTTAGTTTGAAATAATTAAAACAAAGACTTTCATGTACATTTGACAAAAAAAACATTCATATGTAATGTACACCAATTCTTCAAATTGTTAGCCAGACAAATGTACTGTGGACAGCGACGGGCAAATATGGCTATCTCTCTTCTAGTTTATATAAAGTCAACATTAAAGTTGAATAGTGTTTTTGGTGTCACCAAGTTTTAATAAAAAAATAATTAGACAAAAATGTTTTCAAGACAAAAAACTTCAAAGGCATTCAAAAATAATGCATCAAATAATACAAGGGTATTTTCATCATTTTAACAGTTTTTTTTAATAATTAATTTCTTCTTTACAGTTTTTTTTTCAAAAAAAAAATAGTGTCTCACAATAGGCTAGCAATAATGTGATTTAATCAGTTATTTATTTAAAAAACA
>JAOTRO020170183.1:0-12447 GCA_028566515.2 Pyracantha coccinea | reverse complement strand
GTTTTCCTTTTGTAACTCTGTAACTTTCTTAGCTAGTTCAATCTTCTCCACTTTTGTAGAGCAAGTCTCATCAAAGAGTGTATCATACCTAATTCACAATTCATCATAAGTCATCTTCTCATTGCCATTCAGAACAGAATCATCATCATTTTGGAAACACTTCCTCAATTAGAGCAACAAAAGCAACCACCTTTTCTTCTTCATCTGACGACTCATTAGATTGCACAGAGCCTTTTTCATTGTCATCACTCCAAGCAACCATCATTGCCTTTTCTCCCTTTTGACGAAGGAGTTTGGTGTTAGCACAATCAGCTGCATGGTGCCCACTTTCACCACATGCAAAGCAGGGACTAGGTGCCTTCAATAGACCTTTGTCTCATTTTCTCGTGAACCCTTTATTCTTCACTCGAGTGGGTTGTTTTTCCCGACTACTTGATGGCTCACTAAACCATTTAGAATCATTCCCTTTGTTTTTGAGAATTCTTTTGAATTGTTTGACGAATAAAGCAAGATCATCTTCTGAGGCATGTCTATACACGTCACCAACAACCTCACAGTTCTGTACACCATGAAGGGCCACTTCTTTTCTCATCCATGTCAAGCTCCATCTCATAGGTAATGAGTTTCCTAACCAATTTTCCAAGCTTGATCTCATTTAGGTCCTGAAACTCTTGAATGATAGCCTTCTTTGCTTGAAATCTCTTGGACAAGCATCTCAAAATCTTTTGAACAATGGTTGTTTCATCAATAGGCTTCCCTAACCCCAAGACTTCATTTGTTAACATTTCAACTTTCTCATAAAAGACTGAGAAAGTCTTAGACTCGAGCATTCTCAAATCCTCAAATTTTGAAAGGGTCATTTGGAGCTTCAGATCTCTCACTTGTTTATCACCCTCATGAAGAATTCGAAGTTTGTCCCAAGCTTGCTTGACAGTAGTGCAATATCGTACATGAGCAAACTGATTAGATGAAATGGCAGAAACAATTGCATTCTTTGCTTTCCTATTTGCCATAGCTGGAGCAATTTCTCCTTGAGTCCATTCACTTTTTAGCTTAATCACTGACTCTCCATTGACTAGCCTCGATGGAGCCTTCCACTCAAGAGTGAGATAATCAACAACAATAAAATCTTGTGTGTCAAGAAAGATTTTGAAATTTCTCGTTCCAAGCAGCATAACTTGTACCATCAAAGAATAGATGTGTATGACACGAGCTACCGACACGATCATGGTCCATGGTGAGATTCTACCCAATACCAGCAAATCTCAGAGATCACTCTATGTATATCTAGAGCACAGCTCTGATACCAATTGAAATTGGTACCAGGTGAAATAACCTGTATATAAAAATTATAATCCGTTGGACTCACTAGTCAAGCCCGCTAGTCAACTAAGATAGATTTGTTAGTCAATAAATCTAAGATTCAAATACAAAATCCAGTTTTCAAAAACTATCCTAGTCAAGGTTGTAGTTCGTTGCAATTTATCAATGTGTTAGGTGAGCATAACAGAGAACACATACCGTTTATATGTTCAACAGATATATGTACCATGTATATGTGTGTGGGATGTGTGACAGAATAAATATAACTTGAACTCAATAAATGTAACTTGAACACATGATATTTTTTGCCCAAAAAAAAACCCACCTCTGGGTTAAAAAACCGGGGACCCTCCACTGAGTCCAATCCACTAGTGTAAACAAAGGTTCATACAAGGACCACACAAGCTCAATTCCTAGATCCCTATCTAAGGAGCGGCTTTACCTTTGTGCAACCTTGCCTTACACGACTAGTTTACATGAAGTGACAGCTCTTTCTAAGCTCATCACCTTGTGGCACCGAGATCAAGACAATCAAATGATATGATATGATATGATATGATTTTATGATGTGCACATGAAATCTGGATTCAAATGACCAGTCAGATTCTCCAGTCAAACTGTTGAAGGAAGAATCTAACTTGAATCCAAAAGCTTGGTCTAAAAATGAATTTAAAGCTTAAAACCAGACCAAGACATAAATGCAAAACCTTAAAAACAATGTAACCCTAATAGACAATGATTGGGTGTTTCATGCATGATGAAGGTTTGGCAGTTAGGGTTCATAAATGGAGAAGATGCAAGCTTCAAAAACTTAGAGAAACTCTCTCTCTAAAACTAACTTTTTAAACCCCCAAAGAACAAACTAAAACCCTAAAAGCAAATATACCCCAAGGAAATCAGAATTTCCACCAGCCAATTTGTCTTAAAGACACTTGTCGGCTGCAAAAGAGATTTGGCTATATCAATGGCCAGAAAATGACTACCATCAGAGAGGTGTTAGTTAGCCCATGTAGGCTGTCATAATCTGTGTGCCTAGACATCTGGAAGTCAGCATCCTAAACTAGCTAGACAATCAACTGGACATAATGTAACACAAATAAAGATATGAAATGCATATGCATGAATAAACCTTTGAGTTGAAATGTGCCACTTCTTGAACATTTACTCCATCAGCAACAGCCCATAATTTAAGTATATTCTAAAGCTAGATTGAGCATGTGTGATGGTTCAATTACAATATTTGACAAGGAAAGCAAACACTAAGACTAGACTTTACAATCTCCCCTTTTGGTTTTCCTTGACAAAATACCCCAAGCCTATAACTAATTTCACTCAAAACCCACACTTAAGAGAACATCAATCAACAGAAGAAAACCAAGTAACAATTCATGCAAAAGAACAACTCTTGACAACAACAAGTGAAATTTATCATTGGGTAAAAGACTTTGCAAGATATGAAGCACAACGAAAAAATTTTCTCCCCCATTTTGTCATGGTAAGACAAAGAAATGGTGAAAAATCACACAGAACAGTCAAGTTTGCTGCAAATACACAAGACAAGAACAACAAGAGCACATTGGATAAAGAATATGCACTAAACCAGATGGACATGCCTAAGCAAAGTATAGCAACAATTAGACTAGCAACAAGTAAGCAAGAAAAGATGCATGCGTTGTGATTGAACTCTCCTATAATGGAAACTCTCCGAGAAAGAATGCATGCAATGAAATTGAACATCATGAAAACACATTCCCCCATAATTCCAAATTATAACTTCATTTATCTGATGAGGGAGAGTGACTTAATAGAAGAAAAGAGATGACCATTGAAACATAAATTTAAGCATAGGCATAGACAAATGTACCCAACCAACCGAAGATAGCTCATTAAGATGAAATAGATCAAGATAGCATTTGAATCTTTGCACCAATAGACAACCAACAACATAAGGACTAGATGAGAATGAACTACGATGTAGCTTGAATATCTATGCTTCTAGAAGATTTGTAATTTGAAGAGTACAAAAAGTAGACGTGCAATGCATTTCTCAATAGACAAATCTTCAAAAGCATACACAAACATTAATGATGAGATTAACACAAACTCATAATCCTGCGGTGATGTGTCAAGGTATGGGAGAAAAGATTTTGGATAGCCATTTTAAAATCATATAATCAAGCATTTAATCTCAAAAGCATTTTCAAGGTTAATCAAGCTTTCAATAATCCATTGACCTTAAGAGACAACACTTCCTACATAATATGGACAATGGACAAGACTCACAAAAAAAGAAGGCATAAGCCTTGAAGGAATATTTCAACTTTAGTGAGGTACTTTGAGTGAGCACCAATTTGAGAAATGTCAAGGTCATTTGAATGAAGGTGAAATATTGATGAATCACCATTGA
This sequence comes from Pyracantha coccinea, assembly GCA_028566515.2. NCBI lineage: Eukaryota > Viridiplantae > Streptophyta > Magnoliopsida > Rosales > Rosaceae > Pyracantha > Pyracantha coccinea. Next base: position 8,717 of record JAOTRO020170183.1, on the reverse strand, counting down.
TATTTAAGAGAACTTGATACATGACCTACAGAGGGGAATCTTAAAGCACTACTCATGACATTGCATGGAAGGCCAAAAAGATGGGATTTTCCCATTTGATAATATATACTTTCTTTTGAAGACACCCCTTTTCATAAAACACTCTCCCATTTGAATTTTTTGTTTTGATTTGGGAAGAGGACAAAAAAATAATAATAATTGGTACATGGTCCAGATTATAGAATAAGTAAAGCCACTACCACTCAATTAGGACCAAAGCAACATTAAATTCAAGAACACCACTAGGTTTGGATGATTGAAAAAAAAAAGATTTTTCAAAAGCCATCAATATAATAGGGAGAACCTTTGACATCCCAGTGAATAATTAACCAAGGATAATCCCAAAAATATCATGAATGTATGATAGTTAAGATAAGCATATAGAGAGACAAAACGTAGGTATTTGATAAGCATGCTAACAAGATAGACACTACCTGGAAGCATAGCTATTCAAACAATTCAGTTCATTGCAAAAAGACCAATAGATCATTGAAGATCTTCGTACCTTCGATTATCTAGGGCTTTATTGAATATGTCAGCTAGTTGTTTTTCAGTTGGCACAAAGTTTAGTGTAAGAATCTTAGCTTCCACTAGATCTCTATTGAAGTGATGCCTAATGTCAATGTGTTTGGAATGTTGGACATGTTTCTTAGAAATATCAATTGCACTCATGTTATCACAATAAACAATAAAGGTGGATTGAGATATACCATAGTCACTAAGCATTTGTTTCATCCACATTAGTTAAGTGCAATAGCTCTCGACAGCCATATATTCTGCCTTGGCAGTAGATAAAGAGACATAATTTTGCTTCTTGTTGTGCCAAGCAACCAAATTGTGCCCAACATAGAAAGCTTTCTGTGAGGTACTCTTTTGATCGTCAATGCACCCAGCCCAATCAGTGTCATTGTACCCAACCAGGTTTATGTTAGTGTCATGAGTATATTGAAGTCCATAATCAGTGGTTCCACTTACATACTTGATGACCCTCTGGATTGCTTATAAGTGAGACTCATTAGGACAACTTTGAAACCGTGCACACACCCCAACAGTGAATGTGATGTTTGGTCGACTAGCAGTTAGGTAGAGTAAGTTTCCAATCATGCTTCTATATAGATACTGATCAACATCCTTACCACTTGAGTCCTTGTGAATTTTGGCACAACTACTCATGGGAGATCTAGCAGCTTTTGACCCCTCTAGACCAAACTTCTTCACCAAATTCTTGGCATACTTTTTTTGAGATGTGAATATGCCATCCTTTTCTTGTTTCACTTGAAGTCCAATGAAGTAATTTAATTCACCAACCATACTCATCTCAAATTCACTTGTCATCATATCGATAAATCGTTTCACAAGAGAATTAGAAGTAAATCCAACAACTAAGTTATCCACATATACTTAAGCAATCATAACATGAGATTTAACCTTCTTAACAGACAAGGTTTTATCAACAGAACCACGAGTATAACCATGAGTAAGCAACCTGTCATACCAAACACGTGGGGTTAGTTTAAGACCGTAAAGAGCCTTCCTCAGTTTATATACCTCATCTAGCTTGTGAGGATCCTCAAAGCGTTTTGGTTGTTCCATGTAGACCTCCTAATTAAGATATCCATTAAGAAATGTGGTTTTGACATCCATTTGAAAAGGTTTGAACTTTAAATGGCATGCAATAGCACATAAAAGTCTGACTGATTCATGACAAGCAACATGAATGAAGGTTTCATCATAATCAACACTTTCAAGTTAAGTGTATCCTTGAGCAATAAGCCTAGCCTTATTCTAATTACATTCCTTGACTCATCAGACTTATTCTTGTAAATCCATTTTGTCCCAATGACATTAGTGTTCGATGGATGATCAACAAGAGACCAGACTTCATTCTTCTCAAATTGGTTCAGCTCTTTCGACATGGCTAAGATTCATTCATCATCAATTAGAGCATCTTTGATATTCTTAGGCTTAATCTGGGAGACATAACAAACATTTGCAACTTCATCAGCTATTTGTCTTCGAATTCTAACGCCTTTGTCAATCAGACCCATAATTTCCTCTTCACGATGACATCTAGCCTACTTTGGTTTGTCCTTGAATAAGACACATGAGTCTTGATTAGTACTTGATGCACTTTCATTGTCACCTTATGACACCACACTTGACTCACCAGAAGCATCACCATTATCCTTAGAAGAAGGAAATAAAACATCGTCATTTTCAGTTGCCAAAGGGGGAGGGACATCAATGTCATCAATCTTGACATTTATGAACTCCATGATGGTCTTTGTTCTCAGATTATAAACTCTGCAGGCCCGACTTGTGTTGGAGTACCCCAAGAAGATTCCTTCATCACTCTTAGTATCAAACTTTGCAAGATGTTCTCAATCACGTAGAATGTAGCACACACTCCCAAAGACTTTGAAATACTTTACCATTGGCTTCTTACACCTCCAGAGTTCCTAGGGAGTCACATTAGTGCCAGGTCTAAGGAATACACGATTTGAGATGTAGCAAGCAATGTTCATTGCCTCGGCCCAAAAGTGATTTGCCAAGTTTTTGGTGTTAAGTAGCATCCTAGTCATCTTAATCAAAACACGAATTTTCCTTTCCACTACACCATTTTTTGAGGGGTGATTGGAGCAGAAACTCATGCTTGATGTCGTTGGTTGAACATAAATCATCAAAGTGGGCCTTTTCAAATTTGATTCCATGATCAGTTCTGATTCTAACTATAGTACGATGACTAGACAGAAATTCATTCAACATTACTTTGTACACAATGATGAACTATTGAAATGTATCAGATTTTTCCCTTAAAAAGCATACCCAAGTGAATCTAGAGTAGTCATCCTCAATTACCAAGATGTACTTATTGCCATCAAGAGATAAGGTTTGAATTGGTCCAACAATATCCATATGAATCAATTGACGAAGCTTAGTTGTTTTGATGTCAGTCACTTCTTATGTGCCACCCTAGATTGCTTTCCCAATTGACATGGTCCACAGACATATGAGTTAGAAACAAAAATGTGGTAGCTATTTCACAACCTCATGTTTGGACAACTTCTTGAGGTCTTTGAAGTTCACATGCCCAAGTCTCTTATGCCATAGAGCACTAGCTTCATCAATGGCTTTATGGCACTTGAAGTTTTCGGCAACTTTAGAAACATCAAGAATGTAGCAATTGTCACGGGAGAACAACCAAGTTTTTTCTGTGTTCATCTACAATCTGACACCTTCTTTTTAAGAAGCATACTTCATCAGCCACATTATCACACAACTGGCTAATGCTAATGAGGTTTAACTTCAACTCATCAATAGAACTAACATTTTCAAGCTTAGGCAATCCAGGGATTTTGACATCACATTTCCCTGTGATTTGAGACTTGTCTCCACCACCAAACACAACTCTACCACCAACAAAAGGGGAAAAGATGAGAAAGCCTCGTTGTCTACAGTCATGTGACGAAAGCACCCACTATCAAGATACAACACATTTGGTTTGGTAGCAGATAAAGCATTTAAAACAACAAGGCACCTATTGGAGTCATTCTGCACCCACTTTGAACTTTGTTTAATATTTCCAGATGAAGAAGAATGAACGAGCTGAGCAATTCTGTTGACTTCGATGACCAGATGATCCACCTAATCCTTTAACAAATTGGTCTTTCTAGAGTACAATTTTCTACATTTTGGACGAATGTGCCCAACTTCACCACATTGATGATGACACGTCGGAACAAGTCTTGCTTTTGGACCTGGTTTGACATTCTGAGTTACAAATCTAGATTCTCTGACAAATTTTGTTTTGATAGGGAAAGAACTTGATGTAATACCCTGAAAATTTTTAGATATATGAATTAAATATCCATGATTAAAAATATGTGGAGAAAATTAGGAAATAAATCGATTTATGGTTATGAAATTCAAGTGGGGGAAATGTAAAATCTCATTCCTGGATTTTAATAGTAAATTAAGTATTTTGAAGTCGTATTCGTAGTTACAACACATTTATGTTTACAACGTATATTTGTTTGATAAGGGAAAAAGACGAAAATGCCCTTAGTTGGCTAAACATAATTACACGAGCTACCAACACGATCATGGTCCATGATGAGATTCCACCCAATACTAACAAAACTCAGAGATCACTATATGTATATTTAGAGCAAGGCTTTGATACCAATTGAAATTGGTACCAGGTGGAATAACCTGTATATAAAAATTATAATCCGTTGGACTGACTAGTCAAGCCTGCTAGTCAACTAGTAAGTAATCATACAACACATACACACAACGTGAGTATGTATACGTTTATGGCCATAGGACAGTTGATGAGTAGTGAGATATTTATGACATACTCCCAGCTTCACTAGCGAAATCAATGTCAGACATCTTCATTAGCCACATCTAGTGTCGATGTGTTATGTTAGATTTCTTCTCTGGTGTATCCCAGAGTCATACAGCTTCACCTTCAAGTGATGGGACCTACCATATTTCTTCACTAGTGTAACCTAGTGTCATACAGCTTCACCTTTGGGTGATGGTTTTGCTTTCGGGCAACTATGATACCCCTAGTTAAGTACATCATTGATTTGATTTACGATATTCTTGGGATTTGCCCTCGGGAGTTTTGTTATCACTTTTAGAGATGATTTTATTGTATACGAACATTTTGGACATGTAAGGTTTTCAGAAAACCTATTATGTAGTATTGTTTATGTGTTTTCAAAACAGGGGATTTGCATTCCTGCATAGGTATCTTCGAATCTTCTCAGTGTAGGACCCATTCCTTTGTTCATACATTTTTATAATAATTCTTTCACAGTATTCTTGATTAGTTGTATGCTCTGAACACGTTTTCGTATTTGCGTATTTCTTTATATTTACATATTTTATTTACTTTCGTTTACCATTATCACTTGCATGCATGTTAAAATGACTTCGTAACCCTCGGGTGTCTTCCAGCACATGTATATCCTGGTATTTTGGGATATTGGGGTTGGGGCATGACACTTAGCCAAAAGCATTCACTTGTAGCTTTATACAAGATGAGAATCTCAGCATGGTTCAAAGAAGTCGCAACTAATGATTGCTTAGTAGACTTCCAAGAAATTGCAGTGCCTCTAACGGTAAACACGTAACCTATTTGAGAACATGCGCTATGGGGTCAGATAAATAACATGTGTCAGCATAACCAAAAAGGTGAGAATCAACCTGAGGACCGATGGGGTGGCTCTTCTCGAGGATTCATAGAGGTAGAACAAACCCAAATCTGTTGTACCTTTGAGAAAACAGAATATATCTTTAGCACATTCCAGTGTCTGCGTGTAGGTGCATTGTTGTATCTTGCTAAAAGATTCATAGTGACGAAGATGTTGGGTTTAGCGCATTGAGCCAAGTATAATAAAGCACAATTTGCACTTAGGTATGGAACTTCAAGCTCCAAAATCTCTTCTTTATCCTCCTTAAGGTAGAAAGTATCTCGTTTTCCATCGCGTAAAGCTCTCACTGCATTACAGTTTGTTGTACCCCTTGGATTAGCCATTGTTTGACTAAAGAATTTCCCTTTTTTCCTTTCGGTAATATTACATGTTAGCTGCCCAAATTGCCTCTCCAAATTAGTTATGGATGCCTACATATTTTGCATGTTTTGTAGGTTCTGATTGTTTTTTTTCAAAACTGATCCGAGTAGTATCAGCCAACTTGTCAATGGCAATTTCCCAAGATGCCTTAGTTGGTGCTGCATGTTGTTGTACCGGTAGTAGGGATGGTGGTTTAGCTTGCTGATCATCTCCCTATTTTAAATAGGAAAACTAATGAAAATGGCTTGAAAACTTTGAGTTTTAACAATAAGGACAAAATAAAGGGTAAAGTGAATGACTTTTTAGTGTAAAAATGTGGTATTTCGTTAAAGTGAACAGTATCGGTAGCTTTTCCTTAAAGTTTCCATTTTAAATTTGGGTGATCTCTTCAACTCGGATTATAAGAATTTGACTAAGGATAATTTCTTTGCCTTTGATAATTATTGAATACATTAACCTGCTTTGCCACGGAATCTGGGTATGCATCTCTCTAGGGGTAGCCCATAAAACTATGTGTAGCGAACAACTTGATGCACTATCTCCTTTCAACACTTTGAGCGAAATGCAGCAAAAGGAAGAAAAATCCATGGACCGACCTCATCATCTCTACCCTGTAGAAACTACGAGATCACCCCAAGGATGCTTTCGACATCTAGGGGTCGCAGACCAACCGTAGAACCTTGTTCAATAAGTGGACTATATTAGCTGTCCCCTTTCAGGTTTGGCAGTAAGGGTTAGAGAAGGGCAATCACTCATTCTTAAAACTAGCATTCTGAAGACCAAAGAGTCGGATGGAAAATGGGGGAAAGCTCACCGTTCCTGGTTCTCTTGTAGTTAGATCCTTTAAAACCACAAGAATCCTTAGTTAGAATGGGATTCTAACTTGGCACATTTCCTTTTGAAATTTTGAGAAGGGTTGTTCTTTAGAAAGCACAGTACGATGAAATTTGTAAGCTGTGTTACAGGGGAGTTATTGTCTATCATTGGCCTCTATGGTAGAATCAGTCGAGGGCCTGAGAGGCAATAGTTTACACTGTGGCAGATGTCAGTGGACTGCAAATGGCATAGGTTATTGCTGCAGGTTGCTGGAAAGCAACCTGTTAAACTGGAATTGCTATTTTCTACATGATCATCTCAAATTTTGCATCAAAAATTTCAATTTTTTATCAAAAATTTCAATTTTTTTTTCGATCTTCTCTATTTGAGCAGATACATGTGGATATCTGATAGACATTTCAAAAACGCTCCTATTTTGTGTTTGATCTGCTGCCCATTGTTGAGACTAAGATGCCATGTTGTCAAACAATTAGAATGCTTCTCAGGCATTTTAGTTGAATATGAGCCTCCTGATGAAGCATGAGCATGATTCTTGGTGTTTGAATTTAATCCTCTAAAAAATATATCCATTCATGTGTCTCCATCAATGCCGGCGTGGGAACATTTTTTGAATAACTCCTTAAACCGCTCCCATGCCTCGTGTAACTCTTCATGTGGCTTTTGAGCAAAAGATAAAATTTGAGTTCTCATATCAAGAGTCTTAGAAGCTGGATAATACTTACTAAGAAATTTGTCACTTAATTGTGCCCAAGAAGTAATACTGGCATATGGTAATGTAAGAAGCCATGTTCTCGCCTTTTCTTTCAATGAATAAGGAAAAAGGCGAAGTTTGATTGACTTAGCTGAAAATTCCTTCACTATAATATTTTTGCATCCTATCAAAAACTCTGTGATATGCATATTAGGATCATCATGAGCTAATCATGAAAAGTAGGCAAAATCTTCAACATGTGATGTCTTATCTCGAAGACATCGCCATCCTTTTCTGGATAAACAATACAACTTGGTAATTCATTAGCATAGGCTGCTAAAGTATCTCTTAAAGCCATCCAGTCACTAGTATGGTGAGAGCCTTTGTATCCTTGTTGTCCAAAACCCCAAAAAACAGATTTTGCAGAAAAGTGCCCTCCAAAGAGGGGTCCCACGTTAAAATCTGCTCCATGCGCCTTTGTCGTAGGGTTCGTTCTGGCTCTGGATTAAAATCTGCCAGATGCTGCTTCTGTGATTTGGTACGGACCATATATAGACTTTGCCCATTTTGTAATCCGTGTAAAAAAAGAATAAACGAAATTGTTTTTAAGCAACAATAATTAACAAAAAATTATGATTAGCACAAATTGTTTAAAAACAATCCTCGGTAGTGGCGCCAATTTCTTGATAGGATTTTTAGTACCTGCGCAAATAGGGTTAAAATCATACAAAATACTTACAAGATGACAAGGTAATTGTAGTAAAAATGCTCATACAAGGTCATTCCCACAGGGATTATTTAAAACAATTTATGCAAAGTCAAAATCTTAGTTAATTATTTGAAAACAAAGATTTGAAAGGTATGATTTTGAATTTAAATATAATAAAAACGAATTTAATACAAGTAGTTTAGGAAAAACAACTAGTAACCAATTAAGAAGAAATCAGATAAAAAAGAAAAGGTTTTGAGAAATAAATTTGGAAAAGTATAAGGGTTCCGCCGTCCCCTTAACAATCCTATGTAGATTTCTTAATTACTTATGAATTATCCATGTAACTTTGAAGGTTAGGTTTTCCTAGTGTATATTCTACTTGTGGCATTCAAGATAGAACGTATATCAAACATGCAATCCATCTACGACATTCAGATCAAATATAAATATGCATGACTCATTATGTTTTGTGAAAACCCTTTGAAAAATCATGCAACCCTTAAGACATAGCATTCGCCCTAAGTGAATTACAGTTATTAACCACAAGATGCATTCCTTAATTTCAGGCTGACATTCCAACATAAATTGGATCCGATTACTTATCTAAACAATCTAATGGTAGCTAAGCATTAAGACACAAAGACTACATATTCATGCTAAGGCTCATGGCCTTGCCCTAGCAAAAGAACATTAGTTACGCATATTCATAATTAAAATCAAAAGAGTTTTATTAAAATAGAAAAAGAGTGAAAACACCTTGTAGAGGTCTGAAAATCTCTAAGCTTTTGTCAAATTCCTCTCTCCAATATCGCCTAAAAGAAGAAGAACTAGGGCCGACCAAAAGGCTTATTTA
>JAOTRO020170176.1:0-12447 GCA_028566515.2 Pyracantha coccinea | reverse complement strand
GCTAGCTGACGTCACTTAGCCGTTGGATTTGAATTTAAGTTGTAGTTTTTAAATAATAAATTATGTTTGGCCCTATGACCCTTTAGCCCTCAGTTGGAGACGATTTTTTGTGACAGGGCTAAAACGAACCCTACGGCCCTTTGGCCCTCGGTTGGAGACGGAGGCAAATATGACATTGTACTGTTTATTAAAATATTAATATCTTGAAAGGCCAGAGGACTGGCCAGCTCTCGGGCCATCTCTCGGTTGGAAATGGTCTAAAAGAAAATGTATTAGTTGCGGCAGCCGACTAAGCACTCTGCTCAGAATATATAATGAGGGAGGACTGACATGCACACTGCAATTGCGACTCATATCTTCAAAGTCAATGCTTTCAAAAAATGGGTGGTGGAATTCTTTAACTTTTTTGTGTTGGCCAGGTGGTACTCTTCAGTTGGATTGGCAAATTTTGGTCAACCACTAGATAATTTATCAAACAACTCTAAAAAGTTTAGAACTCATATTTAGGTTGAGCTGCCAAACGCAGGTCGGAGTTAAATCAATTGATTATAATAGTGTGTCTGTTTTTTAAAATATTAGGAGATACAATCGAGCAGATAAGTTTGTTTTTCGTCTTTTTATTTTCTCTTTGGCCAATAGTATTTGTTATCCAAACTCATATAAGTTTTAAACAAAAAATAAGACCCACAAAAGAATAATGCATGATATGGAAGATGCCAAGCAGGAAATTTAAAAAAAATAAACATCTGAAATGGATATATGACAATCAGATCCCTACCATATGGGTGATTGACTTAATCAAGGGAACTGGTAATTACTAAGCAAATATGCCTTTCTATGAATTGAATAGTGTGGAATTTAGTATATGTTTGGAAGTGTTTTTAAAAAACTAATCTTTAGTAAAAATCAAATGGGTCTTGGAAAAATACTTAAAGTGTTTCATGTAAGAAATACATATCTAGTGCTTCTTCCAAAAAGCACATAAAGTGATTTTGAAACTCAAATTCAATTTTCCTAAAAGCCTTTTAGTCATTTTAAAAACATTTACAAACGAAAGTTTGTTTTGGTGTTTGAAGAATTGGGAACAACATGTGTCATCTTAGTCAGCATCCATCTTTAAGATTTGTTTGATGATTTCAAACTCAATCGTTGAATCAGGTATGAAACTTGAATTATACGGTGAAATAAGCTGTTAAATTCAAGTATGAAAATGTGGACTAGAAACAAAGTGTATGAAAGTCTACAAAACACTAGTCATATACTAATGTAGTGGGAAAGGGATTGAAAACAAAGAAAATTCATCAATATTTTGACATGCCCCTATCACCAATGCAAATACATTTCCTTTTCGGATTGTGCTGGACGCAATCACTCATGCCGACTCGCATGGGCTCGCACTTACACCAATGGTTGAGCGTCACCTGTGCGTGCGTAGAAGACTGTCTCGAGCGCTCCTCCGACTATATGACTACAGGAAGCTTATAAAACAATAAAGATCCGACCTTTGGATTGTGCTTCTCTACAATTACAAGCAAAGACAAGGTTAAGGCATAGTTTGGACCAGGAGGATTCTTGCCGTATCCTTTTTGTGAGGATCCTGAGATCATTCAATCACATTCATTTATAGTACATCGTATCACTAATTTTTATTAAATGTTATTTATATTCAATTTTAAATAAAAAAATTACAATAATTATCCTCGTCCTAGTCTGGACGATTATGTTTCAGTTTTATTTTAGACTAACCAGTAGTATTACTCCTTAAACCTTGGGATCCTCAAAACACACCCATAAATCCTGGCCGTCCAATTGAACAGCGAATACTTCTCACTTGACTACACGTGCTGCCAATCTTCTATTCCCGTTTTATCTTTTGCTTCCATGCATGGAATTCTCCTCCGCCTATGACACAAGTTAGAGAGAGAGAGTTTGGAGAGAGAAAGTGAGAGAGAAGAATCTCTGAATCAGTCATGGCTTAGCTTTGATTGTTTTTTACAGGCCTCTTCATCGCCATCATTAGCGTGAAGAAACCCGTTTCTTCAAAATTTGATCTTTTCGATTTAATCCTAATTTTTGTTTTCAACATTGAAGAAAGGGATTGTGGTTATACTTTGATATGGAATTTAAAGGGTTACTTTTTGTTGGGTGGGATCTCGTACTTCACAAAACTGTCGCATCTCAGCACTTCGATTCTCCCTCTGTTCATCACCTGCAATAAAGCTACAAACTTTGTGATCTGTTTCTTCAGTTGCTCGCTCGATCTGAGAGAAATTGTGCCTCTGTTTCTATCTGCTATTTGGGTATTTTTTGCTGGAATCGGGGAACCGAATAATGCTGCATTCTAGCTACTTTGTTCGAGGTAAGTTTTGCTGATTTTACTTTGTTACTGCTGCCCATCTTTTGGTTTGAACTATTGAGAGATGAAAAAAAATCCAACCATGGAAGAAGATCAGAACGATCAGAACCAGAAAAAGAAATTTGTCTGCAGGTTTTGCAGCAAAAGATTCCGTTGTGGGAAGTCATTGGGTGGTCACATAAGAACCCATCTGAAGATTCTGAACCAAAAACCAGTTATTGAAAAAGAAGAAGAGGAAGAAGACGATGAAATTATAGCCAAAGCTGCTGCAAGGATTGTAAAGTTTTCACCTTTTGATGGTGGGAATTCTGGGTACTCTCTCAGAGAAAATCCCAAGAAAACATGGAGGTTTTCGGATGCGGGCCCCACTTTCCAATTGCAGCAGGAGAAAGTGTGCAAAGAATGCGGCAAAGGGTTTCAGTCACTGAAAGCTCTGTGTGGTCACATGGCTTGTCACTCGGAGAAGGAGAAGCTGATGAAAAGTTTGAAGAAATCTCAGAGTTCAGTGAGAAAGAGAAGCTGCTTGAAATTACACAAAACTCCTCAGTAAACGGGTGAAACGGGTGATTAACGGGTTTCGCGGGTTCACCCAACCCAACCCAACCCGTTATTTAACGGATGATTAACGGGTTGACCCGTTAACCACCCGACCCGTTTATCATCCACCTGAAAACTAATTTTAACAAATCTGATCGGGTCGGGTTGAAAATGCCAGGTCTAGCGGTGACGCTCCTGAAGAACACCATCGATGACTGCACCGATCGATCACCTGTCTCTCTCTTGCTCTACTCTGCACCGAACCAACTCAATTACGTACTAAATATGAATTTCATAAAATACAGCCCGAAAGACAGAATGAAGAATCGAGGAGAGAATTACAATTTAATTTTGGAGTTGCTCTTGAAAATTCAAAATGGCTGAAAAAACTCTAAAAACTATAATAATTTTTAGGGGCTGAGCGAGACAAAACTCAAAAGTCAGAGAAATAGTAATGATTGATCCAACCGTTAAAAACAGATGAGTTAATAAAAACTTTAAAAACTATAATAATTTTTAGTCGTTTATGTTCTCTTTCCTAATTTGAGACCAACCACCAAATCAAACACAGTCACTCCCTCGTTTACCTTTCAAAGTTTCAAACCCCTCTCTTCCCCTCGTCCCCTTCTTGTTTTAACATTACACTACGGTATATTTATATTTTAGTTATTTAAACAATATATTAGGAAAAAAAAACAGTCACGCCTCTGCACATTTGATAAGGATTCGATCTTTTTTATCAACTGTCTATTTTACCGACTAACAAAATTACTTTATAAGAAAATTACACTTTAATAATTTTTTTTATTTATAAATGCCAAATTTTATGTTTCAACATTTGAAAGATATTTGATATCATAATAAATTAAGAACGTGACTTTGACAAATATTAATATTTTATTGAAAAAGTTCATAGTCAATATTTTTATATTATAGGAGAGCAAATAGAAGAGTAAATTGTAGCAATGGTCCCTTAACTTTAACCCAATTGGAGCAATAGTCACTCAACTAAAAATTCATTAACATTGGTCCCTCAACTTTAATCAAACTCAGAAATGGTCCGTCAACTTTATCACAATTGTAGCAATGGTCATTCCAGCATAACTCGTTTTGACAAAATTCTGACGAAGTTGACGAAAATAATCATAGATACACGTTTTGATGAGTTAATGGATCTCAATTGTAGCAATGATCATTCCAACATAACTCATTTTGACAAAATTTTGATGAAGTTGATGAAAATGATCATAGCTACACATTTTGATGAGTTGAGAGACCAATGGTAATGAATTTTTAGTTGATGAACCATTACTTTAATTTGATTAAAGTTGAAAGACCATTGTTACAATTTACTCCAAATAGAAATAGGTAGAGCATTTCCTTGTAGACGCAAAGCATGGCGGGCGGCCAGCGCATTTAGCTATCAACATCACTTGGGTATCTGATGCCTTTTGCAGACCGTTTCAAAATACAGAAAAATCTAGTTTGAAAGCTCTTTATTTAGACAACCAAAAAGACAATTAGTACATACTAGTTATTAATACTCGTGCATTCCTGCGGGTTTTAAAGCGGATCGAAATGCTATATTAAAGACTTGCAAAATAGTTTTGCAAAGCAGTAACAACACTAATAACAGACAAATTGGAAAAGCTTTGTAGAGAAAAGACTCAGTTTTGAGAAGAAAGAGACGAACATGAAAAGCTATGTATTCTGCTTTAACAGCCCTATGTGCCCTAAAAACTAAACCAGCTTTTGTACACAGAAAATTAACAAATGCTGGTATATGGAGGTGCAAACAATATTGTCTAGTTTTGAGCAGAAAGTGGTATTTACAAACTACCAAACATCTTAGACAATGTTTAATATAGAGTAACAAAAGATGCAAAATATTTTGCAACATAGTAGGAAAAGTCTTGTTCCAGCAGTATTATCAGTGTTGACATTGAGAAACCAAGCTACACAGGGAGAAAAAGAATGGAAGGCATTTAGACAGTGATTAAATTCACATTTGAGCAGTTTTGAAGGAAAAAATTGAGCAAAATGAAACCATACTTACCTAGTTCATTTTTGGAGCGATTTGTATCTGTTTTTGTAGTAGCTGGAGGTGATTTTTTTTCTTCAGTGACTTGGTAAGCATTTCATCAAATTCTTTCAGGTCAACTTTTGAAATTTCTTTTGCCTCACTGTTTTAAATGACCATGACTGATGAGCACATTTGATTGCACAAAACATAAAAAATGTTGCCCAAGTATAATTCATCATACTCTTTACTCATTTTTTTTTCTTTTCAAAAGATGCTTCACGGGTATATTTTAAGCAAAGCAAGATAGGTAGAAGATATCAATTTTTGAACATAGGGAAGTAAAACAGAAATATCAGATTTGATGAATCCAAACCACTGTTCACTGCCAGTAAAAAGAGCTTTCTTCACAGACTCCCTCTTTCGTTTATGCGATTCACCGCTTGTTTGCCCTACCCATTTAATGAGGGCATTCTTGGTTTTTCTGAGAAAAATTTGATGTGTCGTCTCCATGATTTTTGGAATTATTTTTTGCTCCACAAAGAGTGTTTTTTTTTAATCATTGTAATTGGTAGAAAAAAAAAGTAAAGATAGAATGGCCTCTGAGAAAGCAGAAGAAGAAATATACAAGATCAATGATGTTCTTATTGCACATTATGAGGGCAGAGATTCAGATGGCTGGGTTTTGCAAGGGTTTGAGAGATGATAGCATGAGAAGAAGATATGTTAGATTTACCAAGACGCTCGTGTACGCATATTTCATCATCTTTGGAGTTTTTTTTTTTTAATGTCAAATAAAAAAGAACAAATTTATCTCTCAGTTAAATTATAGAACATATGTCAAAATATAGCAAAGAGAACAATGGAGACCCAAAAAATGGAACAGCAAACCCGTAGCTGCCAATATGTAATATCTGAAAGTTTATGTAGTCTTCCTGGTAATTCATTGTTTCTCTTTGTTTGATTAATAAAGTTTATATTCTATTTGTTGCGTACTCTGATGTGCAACACCCCATCGTTTCTTATCTGTATAACATTTGCATATTAATTTGTTTTGGGTCTTAAACTAAAGAGTCGCTCAAAAGACTAAATCAAGTTCCCATTTCCACGTCTTCCCCACCCCCGTTCTCCCCCAAAGACCAGGGAGCGCGTGGAGGTCATCTTCTGTTGTCTACTTGCAGAACTTGATGTTTCAGTAATTAAGTCAACTAATTTCAAGTCCACCGTAACCATTATCAGTTTGTTTGAAAATTTACTCACAGCAAACCGGTCCACATTATTGTTTATTTGTATACCGGTCCACATTATTGTTTATTTGTTGTATATAGAAATAAAATACAAAAAAAATAAAATAGAGGAAGCTTCCACTTTCTACGTCGCACAGCTTATCAGCGTGGAAATTGGATAAGAAGTCTAAAGCGTGTCTGCTGCTGGAACTTGTCATTTTGACCATCCATTTAATTATCTTTATTTTGTTCCCGTTTTTGCACAAAGTACTCGGTATTGGTGTGGCGCGGTGCCGTGTTGCGTACAGTTCGGTTTCTTAATAAAACCAAATAGTGCAGCAGTACCGTCGTGCAAAAGACATGACTTTTGTCATGGTGTATGAATTAGATGAAAAGATGGCATCAATTTATGAACAGCTACTTCAGCCATTCGTAGAAGTCAATTGGGTTCTTTATAACCCATAATCACAGCCGCGTAAAAGATGAATGAAATAGAGAGTTAATTAGAACGTATTGGACAGAGAGTACTCAATGTTCTTTCTTTATTGTTCAATTCTAAGCCATGTTTTAGAGAGTACAAAATATATAAAGCTTGTTAGAATTCGAAGATTGAACTAATTCAACCTCGGATTATAAATTGTTGAATCCTAGGAGACGAACGCCTACCGAACTATAAGCACAAGAGTAAGGGCGAAATTCTGTCTTTAGGACATTGTGTTTATACAAGTCTTGATCTCCAAGTTTGTCAACATTTCTAACTTTCTCCCAAGTTGTTTATATTAATCTCATACATACTTGATGTTGTGATCTTTTTTATGAATATTATCATTGGAATTCTTGTGTTATTTTTCAAATTTTCTAATATTGCTCTAACATTTATTTCTGTAGATCAAGTGTTTCCAAATGGCTGCAATAATTGCTCAGCTCGATGCCTCTTCCACCTCCTACCGGTGTACTTATGATGTGTTTTTGAGTTACAGAGGCGAAGATACACGTAAGGGGTTTACTGATCACCTCTACAGGGAGTTGGAGCTGGCAGGAATTCACACCTTTAGAGATGATGATGGGATCGAGAGAGGAGCAAACATAGCATCAGAGCTACAGAAAGCGATACAAGAATCACGAGCATCCATAATTGTCTTCTCCAAGGACTATGCTTCCTCAAGATGGTGCTTGGATGAGCTGGTGAAGATCATGAAACGTAGAAAAACTGATTGCAGACACATGGTTATGCCAGTTTTCTATGATGTGGATCCATCCCATGTTAGGAAACAGACTGGAAGTTTTGCACAAGCATTTGCTAGACATGAAGAACGCTTCAAGGAGGAGATGGACAAGGTGGTGGAGTGGAGAAGAGCTCTTAGAGATGTAGCAGATGTGGGAGGAATGGTTTTAGGAGATATGTAAGTTCATTCCCAAAAACTTTATTTTCTCGACATCTTTTAAGGTATTATATAGGTCCACACAAACATTTCATTAAAACTTAAATGAATACCTAAAGAAAACGGAGCAGAAAACAGCTACGAACATGAAAATAATATTCTAGGTTAAGTTTCATACATGCAGTTAATGTTGGACTTTGCTTTTTTCTTCCTTCATGTAATTGATCTAGCAGAACTTTTTTATCAGAACTAGAAAGTTCATTTGTTCAATATTTATATGTCCACTCAATTTGCATTGGCACCACAGGATTTTCATTCATTCATTACAATTTATAGGTATGAGTCACAGTTTATCCAAAATGTTGTCGAAGAGATTGGAAATAAACTGGATCATCGTGCAACAGAAATGATTGCTCCCTATGTGGTTGGAATAGATAAGCGCGTGCAGGACATAAACATGTGGCTGAAAGATGGATCAAATGACGTGAGTGTAGCTGTGATCTATGGGATGGGTGGAATTGGCAAGACCACCATTGCCAAAGCTGCTTATAACCAGAACTTCCACAGATTTCAAGGTTGCAGCTATCTTGCAGATGTTAGAGCAACTTCCGAACAGCCTAATGGTTTGGCTTTTTTGCAAAGAAAACTTCTTTCGGATATCCAAAAGGGGAAAAAGAAGAAAGTATACAGTATGGGTGAACGAATGAGCAAGATCAAGTATGCTGTGTGTTGCAAAACTGTTCTTCTTGTTCTTGATGATGTGGACCAATCCGACCAATTCAATGCTATTCTTGGAAGGCGAGAATGGTTTCACCCAGGAAGTAAAATTATCGTAACAACTAGACATGAAAGTTTGTTGAATGATCATGAAGTTTATGCAATGTTTAAGGTTAGTGGACTGGGTGAGTATGAATCACTTGAGCTTTTTAGTTGGCATGCCTTCAAACAAGTGCGCCCCGTCAAAGATTACATCAAGCTAACAAGATCGGTAGTACAGCACTGTCAAGGGCTACCATTAGCACTTCAAGTTTTGGGATCTTCTCTTGTTGGAAAAAGTGTAGAAGTATGGGAAAGTGCGCTGCAGAAGTTAAACGGCATTCCTAATGAAAAAATTCAAAAAATACTTAGAATAAGCTTTGATTCTCTACAAGATGATCATGACAGAAGTTTATTCCTTCATATAGTCTCTTTCTTCGTGGGAAAGAAGATAGATTATACAATTACAGTACTGGACAATTTACACTTTTACACAAGGATTGGAATTCAAAATCTAGTTGATAGATGTCTAGTAGACATTGATGAAGACAAGAAGTTGGTCATGCATCAATTACTTATAGACATGGGAAGGGGAATTATTCGTGAAGAGTCGCCCGAGGATCCTGGCAAACGTAGTAGAGTGCTACAGAATGATGCCTCTGATATTTTGAGAAAATTAACTGTAAGAAATATGCTCTTATTAATGTTTTTATGTTTGTACTATTGTGATGTGCATGTGTACTAGTTACTAACCCAATGTTCGGATCTGGTAGCAGGGAACAAAAACTATTAAGGGCCTCATGCTCAATCTTCCTGGCAAGACAATGTTTAATACAAGTAACAAAAAGAGATACCATGTTGACGATTACCATGAAAAAGTCTCAAGGCGACGGCTTGGTTTCTTCTCTTGGAAATCTATTACCTTTCTGCCAACAAATTCTGCTTCTGAATCAAATGAGGTAGACTTCAAAACAGAGGCATTTACAAGGATGCACAATCTTGAACTTCTGTTGCTCAATAATGTAAACGTCAGTGGAGGCTACAAAGATTTTCCAAAAAATTTAAAATGGATATCTTGGCGAGTATTCCCTTTAAAATCAATACCAGCAGATTTATATTTGGAAAATCTAGTGGGTCTTGACTTGCGGAATAGCAGGCTACATCATCTTTGGCAAGGACCCAGGGTATGATACTGATCTCTCTCTCTCTCTCTCTCAAACAAACACATGCATACACAAATTTAGGGATCTTTATGATCACGTACTTACCCAAACTAAGTACTATCTGTTTGAAACAGGTTATTCCAAGACTGAAATTCCTTAATGTGAGTCATTCACATGGTCTTGTGACAACCCCCAACTTTTCGGGAGTCCCTAACATTGAGAAATTAGTTCTTAAAGATTGCACAAATTTGGTTTTGATTGATGAATCCATTGCAGACCTAGAGAAACTCATTGTCTTGAATCTAAAAGACTGCAAAAATCTCACAAAGCTTCCAACAAGATTTAGCATGTTGACATCTCTTCAGGAACTGATTCTTTCTGGTTGCTCAAAGCTTGTGTTTCGCCCCAATGCTGCAGCTGGTGTTTGGAAGAAACTCAATATATCAACAGCTAAGCTATCGCAATCCATGTGGTTGTGGAGACACTGGATATTACCCAGGAAAAATCTTGTTACTGCCCGCAGTTTGTCAGTGGCAAATTGGCCAAATGGCTTAGTAAGCTTAAGTCTAGCTGACTGCAATCTTCCAGAGATTCCCAGTGGTCTTAGTATCCTATCTTCGTTGAAGCATTTGAATCTAAGTAGAAACCCAATTTTGAGCCTACCAGAAAACTTGAATAATCTTGTTACGCTCCAAACTCTTGTAATAGAAGGTTGCACAATGGTCCGAACTCTTCCAGAACTGCCACCAAGTTTAAGAAAATTGCATGCAAGTTATTGTGCATCATTGGAAAAAATAACAAATTTACCAAACATGTTCAGATCATTGGATTCAAGTTTTTGGAAGTGCAAGAATTTAGTTGAAGTTCAAAGCTTGTTCGATATAAAACCATTGAGAAGGGTTGACATTGAAATGATCAGAGATATGGGCCTGTTCAATTTGGAATCCGTAGGAAGCACTGAAGTTGAGATGACCAATTACTTGACATGTACAACAAGGAAGGGTCCTATACAGGTTCTCTCTCTCTCTCTCTCTTTCTCTCTCTCTGTCTCTCTCTCTGTCTCTCTCTCTCTCTGTGATGCACGCACTGCTAGTACTTTCTCCTTAATGATTATGATTTCTATGATTTCCATCAAACAGGGACTCTGTGAATGTGGCATATTTAGCGTTTTCCTTCACGGAAACAAGATTCCAGATAGGTTCCCTTACAGAAGCATGGGTAACTCCACTTTGTCTATTGTTGTACCTTCACATCTTAATCTCAAGGTCCGAGGCTTGAATGCTTGTGTCATATATTCACGATGTCCATGTTGGTTTAGCAGTTCAAACTTCCTTAAAGTCAGTAATGAGACCAAGGGTCTTAAATGGACCTATTGCCCAGTCACAGCAGGTCTCCCTAGAAAGAACCATGATATGTTATGGCTAAGCCATTGGTTGTTTGGAAACGATGAACTGGAGGGCGGGGACGAAGTGCATTTTTCCATAAAAGAAGAATATAGTTTTTGGACGAAGGAGTTCGGTATCCAGCTTGTGTATGAGCAGGAAAATGAAGGTCAGGGTGTTCAATCAAAAAGTGAACCAAATACAACTCTTTCTAGCCCGGTTTTTGTTGCTGGAAATGTATCTGCGTCAGCATCAAAGTATCAGTTATGGACGGGCAAATTCTTTCTTTGCAATCATCGGAGTCGTATTCATCAACTTCATTTTAGGAGCCAGGAGAGACCAGATTATCTTGGTTTTTCATACTTATTTAAGGGAGACGTTCCTGCCAAGACAATAGTT
The DNA here is from genome assembly GCA_028566515.2 of Pyracantha coccinea. Lineage (NCBI taxonomy): Eukaryota > Viridiplantae > Streptophyta > Magnoliopsida > Rosales > Rosaceae > Pyracantha > Pyracantha coccinea. The sequence continues at coordinate 1,226 of JAOTRO020170176.1, read as the reverse complement.
CCATCTACCCAATGAATCTTACACCGATTCCTTTTATGTTGATATAGAGGATTAGCCTCCATCCAACACCATTCCATGTACTTTGAACAACAAAAGTCAGCTCTTGTGAGTCTGATTTCTGTTATATGTTCTTTATATCATTATATGTATTACATAAAAGTATCTGATTTATTACTCTTTTCCGTTGTGGAGGTATACAAGTTTACGTTGTGCGAGAAACAGGAACTACTTCCAATATCATTCCTAATTACACTAGAATAAGCTACTGCAATCTATTTGAATCTAATTGGTAACCCAATTCTATGCGCGCAAGAAAACATAAAGGCTGGAGACTATTTTGTTAGATTACTGCACGACGATTACTACCAAAATAGTCGTGCAGATCCTTGGAATCAAGTATTTGGGGTTGCGACGGTGGGGCTCCTCCTTCTGTCACGTTGAGCCTCGAGGATTGTTGATGTGGAGCTACGTCTTGGTGTCCATTTTTCGGTCCATATCCTTGAACATAGGGTGTTCCGGTTGTCATGGTTTCAAAAATGTTTACCATTGTATCCACTCCAGGGACTAATTAACGAATTTTTTCTAGGAAAAATTTCAATGACTAGGAGTGTACGAGAAATTCAAGTAACAGAAAATTCCAAAAAGTAATTGCCTGAGCCTTCTTCGAGTATTTAAATCAACCTCTCAATGAAAGCACCAATTTGTATAGTAGCAAAAATCTGCCATCTTCAGTCTTGATGAATGTGTACCTACAAAATAATTAACACCTTTGTTCAAAGACCAAAGTCTCACGTGCTCACAAGGTTTGGGAGGGGTTTGCTAATGGATCTTCAATGCCTAAGTCAGTATCTCTGAAAAAGATGAGTGTTTTGGGCTTGTATGCATAGCAAAAGCTTACTAGAAATTTGGTGGTGATGAGGTATTTATAGGGAGGAGTGGCTAGCCATATGGTTAGAGTTGCTCTACACATGGCGCTATTGGTCAAGATGTGTCATCTGTTAGATGAATGAGGAAATAATATTTTCAAGATATCAATTAGGAGATATATCTTGGGATGATGATTGAAGCATCAATGATTGATTATGATAAGAATTCCTTACTTGATGGAGATTTAGTAATTAATCCAATAGGTAGTGTCTTTGACTTTTCCACGCCACGAGCAGAAGAGCTTTGAGCAGTCGTAATCAACTACTTGGACCTCTAGGAATGCTCAGCTACGCGTGGAA
>JAOTRO020170165.1:0-12448 GCA_028566515.2 Pyracantha coccinea | reverse complement strand
ACATACTAACCTTAGCGGATTGTCAATGCCCAATTGGCAATCCTATGGCTAGGAACGTTTTAGGAATGAACATAAGATAAAGGTCTCGTTAATCTAACATACTTAGATCACTTCTCTCTTAGATTAAATACATTCCTTGGATTCCCTTATTGCTTAAACAAATAATACAATAAATAGTGATTAACAATAAGCTTTGCCCTTCATTAAACATATAATAGTTTAACACAATAAGTATTATAAAAGCTATTAAATCAAATGAGTGGCTTTGTAGGCATACTTCCAACAGTCTTCATTATCTTAGATGGTTCAACAATAAAGCAGCACATCGCTAGTAGTAGAGCATCGCAGACCTCGAGACCTAATTCCTCGTGCTGCGCACAACCTAGCCCAAGTTAGCCTCTGTTCCACGACTCACAACCGCACATACCTGCTTTGAGGCTACCTACCCATGCCTATCTTGCAATGTAGCTTCCAACTACATCGATCTTGCCCTACACCACCGACTTATGCTCCACAATTCCCAGGTCGTGCTGATTAGGCTTGCGAAACTCTAGGCTTCAAAGCATTTAACCACAAAGCAGAACACGAGGCTTTAACCATGTTTTGGCTAGCGAAAGACTTAGCGATGAAGAAGCTTGCAATCTATTCAAATTCTCAGCTAACCACCAACCAAAGCTTAAGGGAGTACATGGCCAAACATCCAAGGATGATACAACAATTGGATAAAGCCCGAGAGGATAAACTAGTTCCCCCACACCCATTTGGGTCTACTCTCCAGCGAGAGGATGAACTAGTTCCCCGACACCCATCTGGGTCTGCTCTCTAGTGCGAGAAGATAAATTAATCCCCGAATACCTATCTAGGTCTGCTCACTAGCTTGAAGGTAAAATAATTTCCCAACACCCATTTGGATCTACTTTCTAATGTGAGAGGATAACCTAATTCCCCAACACTCATATGGATCTCTTTAGTACATGAGGTAAATTAATTTCCCGACAACCATCTAGGTCTGCTCTCTAGCGCAAGAGGGTAAACTAATTCCTTCAATGTTGCCCACGAATTTCCATACAACTACACACTTTTGATGTGATTAGTTAGCGATCTTCATGTCCTCCAGATCTTTATCATGTTGTGATATAGACCACACGACTCAGAGGATCGAAGATTCAAATACTAGCTAAGCAACATATGGTCAAGAGGTAGCAGCACATGATAGGCTCATCAGCTCAACACCCTAAGAGGCCAAGACTTATGGTCATAATGGCTATGCGGACTCGTCTGCTAATCTAAAGCAGTGTATCCGGTTACCGGTCTTATGACTAAAATTTTCGCAAGATAAAGTGAAATTATGAAGATGGAGTGAAGCAAAGAAAACAACTTATTTCACAAAGAAAGCAGTTCATTAACAGCTTCGATAATCTTTGGCTTTCAAGCAACCATCCCGCCTTCAATAGCCACTTTACACTTAGCAGTTTGCTCATTTGACACTTCATCTTCAGCAACTCTGATCTTGGCAGTTTCATCCTCAACTGCTCCTACAACAGTTGAGAAATCAAGCTCGAGCAGTTTCCTCTTTCTTGGCAGGCAATACAAATATGGCAGCAACAAAAAGGGCATGCGTTAACGCCTTTTTGGCAGTCGAACCCACTTTCCCAATTGACAAACTTTCCTCCCCACTTCTCATAGTGGCAAGCCTTTCAAAAGCCGAACCAGACTTAGCCACAAATAAACACTTCACTCTATCTGATATCTCGATAGCAAGCTTTCTGAAAGTTGCAAAGGAAGACCTTGACTTCTTCTAAACTAAAGGCGCAACAAGAAGGCCAACCTATTGGCAATGCCCCAGCTAACCATACACCTCGACCCCAACCGAGCCAATCCTTGTTGCACCACCTAAGCTTTTCAGCTTCCCACCAAGCCGACCCATCATGATGCCAAGCATGCCATGGTTCCCCAAAAAACAAAAAAAATAAAATCAACTTTTTTTTACCTTGGTGCGGCATGAAAAAGAAGAACGAAAACAATCAACTCTTTACAAGGGCAAGTAAACAAGAAACTAGGGGAGGGGAATAAATATCCTCTAGTTTTCTCTCTTTCTTGTTGGGATAAAAATTACCCTCCAAATTTATTTAACCTCTACAAAAGGTAGATTTAAATAGGTTTTGGAGACGGTTGGTTTCCCTTTCCTAAAAGACTATCTCCAAATCAAATTGGAAGATCTACATCAAATTGGGAAATCTCTCTCCTCACCTATACAGCTTGGAATTTCTACAAGCTGCTGCCTTTTTCTACGAGTAGGCCAGCAGGTGTTACTGCATTTTTGGAGCTGTAAATAACTAAGGCAAGTATAAGTTGACATATAACCGAGGTCGTCAAGTAGACAAAAATTACTTGCGCCATCAACTGAGAGAACAATTCAACAATGAAAAAAACATCTAGGCAACTATAAGCTGTGATATAACCAACCAAGACTACTACAAGTGGGCATACAAACAAGGCAACTACAAATCATCACATAATCAAGGCAGCCATAGCCAACCGAGGCAACTATTATCCAAGGCATCAACATGACCGAAGCAATCATAACCCATCATATAATGTAGGCAACTGAGGCAACCATAATTTGAGGCATCAACCGAGTGACCAATAAAGCGAATCAAATGTGACTCAAAATTGTCAAATTATCGAGGCAACCATAAGTCCTCATATATTTGAGGTGTCAACCAAGGTAACACTATATTGAGGCAACCAGTAAAGCATCTATGAGGGGAACACTTTTAGATAGTCATAAAATCTAAGCAACCATTAATTAAAGCATTAACTGTGGGACAATTTATCAAGGCTCTAGTATTTGAGGCATCAAAACAATGAAGCATACGTATCTCGTCATCTAAGCTAGGCAACCATAATTCTTGTTATAACCAACCGAGACAATTACAAGCTGCAATACAACCACGGCAACTCTATATTGAGTAATCGAGTGAGGGAGTAAAAATGTCAGACAACCACGGGAACTATAAGTCAATCAAATAATCGAGTCAACCATATGCTATAATATAACTAACCGAGGGGCCTATTTATCAAGGCAACTAAGATCCGAGGCATCGATATAACTAAAGCAAACCTAACCTGTCATATAATGTAAGCAGCCCAGACAACCATAATATGTGATATTACCAACCAAGGCAACCATTATTTGAAGCATCAACCGATGGACGAATAAAGTGAGGTGAATGTGACTCAAAATTGTCAAATTACCAAGGCAACTATAAGCTATCATATTTTTGAGGCATCAATTGAGGTAACATTTATCGAGCCAATTAATTAAATCATCCATCGTGGGAACAATTTATCGAGGCTAAATTATTTGAGGTATCAAATAACTAAAGCAATCATATCTCGTCATATAATATAGGCAACCATAAGTCCCGCTATACCCAACCATATATTGGGGAATCAAGTGAGGGAATATTTCATCGAGGGAACAATATAACAAGGCAACTGTGACACAAGTATTAGACAACCGAGGCAACTACAAGCGTGATATAACTGCGGCACTATAATTCGTCATAGAGCCGAGGCCGTTACATTGACAAAATTTACATGAGCCAGCAACTGAGGGAACAATTCAACAATGGAATATTTATTGAGGCAACCATATATTTTTGCATCAAGTGGGCAATAATTTATTGATGGATCTGTCAGATTACCAAGGCAACTAATAGTTGTCACGTAAGTCAACCATAAGCCCTTATATAACCAACCGAGGCACCAATATAACTAAAGCAATCATAACCCGTCATATAATGTAAGCAGCTGAGGCAACCATAGTCCTTAATGTTACCAAACAAGGCAACCATTATTTGAGGCATCAACTGGGGTACTAGTAAGCGAGGCAACTGTGAATCAAAATTGTCAAATACCGACGCAACCATAAGTCGTCATATATTTATGGCATCAACTGAGGTAACACTGTATCGAGCCAACATAGGTAGCCATAAAATCGAGGCAACCATTAATTAAAGCATCAACCGAGGGAACACTTATCGAGCCAACATATGTAGTCATAAAATCTAGGCAACCATTAGTTTAAGCATCAATTGTGGAAACAATTTATCGAGGCCCTATTATTCGAGGCATCAAAATAACTGAAGCAACCATATTTCGTCATATAACCTAGGCAGCCATACGTCTTGCTATGACCGAGGAAACTACAAGTCGCCATACAACCAAGACAACCATATATTAAGGAGTCAAGTGAGGGAATATTTCATCAAGGGAACAATGTAACAACGCATCTACGACTCAAAAATCTTAGACAACCGAGGCAACTATAAGTTAATCATATAATCGAGGCAACCATAAGCGGTGATACAATTGAAGCAATTATAATTCGTCATATAGAGAACTATTACATAAGCCATCAACCGAAGGAACATATCAACATAAGAAGAATTTATCGAGGCAACCATAAACTGTGATATAATCAGCCAAGGCTACAAGTTGTCGTACAACTGAGGAAACCACATATTTTGGAATCAAGTGAGGGAATAATTTATTGAGGTATCTGTCAGATAACCAAGGCAACCATTATTTGAGGCATAAGCCAATGGACCAATGGAGCAAGGCAAATGTGACTCAAAATTGTCAAATAACCGAGGCAACTATAAGCCATCACATATTTGAGGTATCAACCAAGGTAACACTGTATCAAGCGATCCGCCGATGGAACAATATAACAACGCTATTGTAAATAAAAAATGTCAGATAACCAAGGCAACTATATATGAATCATGTAATCGAGCCAACTATAAGCCGTTATATAACTGAGGCAACTACAAGTCGACATATAGCTGGGTCGTCATGTAGACAACAATTACATGAGCCAATCAACTGAGGGAACAAGCAGCTATAAATAACCAAGCAAGGCTTCTACAAGTCGTCATACAACCGAGGCAACCTCATTTTTGAATCAAGTGAGGGAATAATTTATTGAGGGATCTGTTAGATAACCTGAGGCAACTACAAGTCATCACATAATCAAGGCAATCATAAGTAGTGATATAACCAATCGAGGCAACTATTATCCGAGGCATCAATATAACTACAGCAACCATAACCTGTAATCTAATAAGTAACCGAGGCACACCTAGGCAACCATTATTTGAGACATCAACTGAGGGACTAACTAGGGGTGGATTTTTTTGCCAAATTGTCGTGCCAACCGAATTACCAACCGTGCCATACCGATTTTGTGCCAAATTTTTTGTGCCAATCGGTAATGGTACGGTATTGTACCGTACCGAAATTTCATGGTACAGTATTGGTAATGGATACCATTATCACGGTATTACCGTACCGTACCGAAAATACAATATAATATATAATTTATAAATTATATAATAGATAATTATATAACACATATTTATAATATTCCAATAATTTGAAAATAAAACCCTACTTATATTAGAATTGTTGTTGGTGACTTTGATCTCTTGAAACGGTGGAAATCAAACAAAAGAGTTTCTAATTCTTTCACAAATAGCTAAGATATCTTTGTAACCCCCACTTCTACAAGTTCAATGCCTCCTCCAAAAGCTTCAATATCTCAAGCTTGAATAATTGATCAACGAATTCTACTTTTTGAAGTTTAGTTCCAATTTTCATTTGGTTTGAAACTTCAATTTCTATTTGGATTGTTAACTTCTATTTGTTTTGGTTCGTAACTTCTATTTGGATTGTAAGCTTAATTTTCATCAGGAATCTTGATGCATCATTTGAATTATTTTGTGTGTGAATTGTGAACGATGAATAATAGATGAATTTAAGCTACAATGTATGAGATAAATGTACAAAAAAAACGTTTTGCCCTTGAATTGGGTTAAAAAAACAAAAATAGATTTTGTCCCAAAACAAAATAGCAATTACCATTGCCATACCATGCCAATCGAACTTTTGGCAATACCGAAAATTTGATACGGTAATGGTAATAGATTTTACCAAACCAAAAGTTTGGTACTGTAATTGGTATGAGGGGTTTGGTACGGTAACCATACCGAATCCACCCCTAGGTACAACAATTAATCTCCATTTTGTAAAAAAGAAAAAGAAAAAAGAAATCTCTTCTCTTAAAAGATAAAAAAAAACCTCAAGGAAGGATCAGTGTAATACATAGACTAAAACTTGGAAAAGGTAAAGCCCCTCCATGAGATGACCTTCTTAGCCAGGTTCGTCGTAAAAGCAACCCCACTTCTTCTTTTCTCTCTTTCTCGAACTGAAGTCTCGAATCTCAGTCTCGAGCCTCAACTCCAGTTAGCCACGAGTCCACGACCACCCTCTCCAGCCTCCCTCCACCACACCGATTGGCTCCAAGCTTGCGGTAACCTTTTCTTTTTGTTGTTATTTTTTTAAATGGATTTTGTTTTGCCTTCTGAGAATTCTTACATACAAAAAGAATTAAAAAAGCTCAGATTGTAATTTTGGGTTCAAAGCTGTTTTTAACTTGGTCCACAATGCTATTATTCTTAATAGGAATTGAATGAATCGAGGTCTGAGCTACTTGGTAGAATTCAAGGGTTGCAGCAGGTGAAACAATTGACAACGACTTTATCTCATCTGATCATAGAATGGTGGTTGTGCTTAATTTGCTTGTTTACTGATTTGGGTAATTAGAATTTGCAAAGTTGGAGATCAAAGTTAGACACTCAAGTGAAAGTCTACCGCACAGCAAGTGTTTATATAATTTTTTTTATACATTTGGAAAAGCATGCATTTGGATTCAGTTTATAGTTAATCTTGGTGGGATGATTTGTTCTTGCTAATGTATGTGTGGTTAATGTATGCTTTGGGTCCCTGTTCTTTGGAAAGTAAGATGATTTAGTTGGAGGGTTAGTTCAATTGAGGTCTGTCCTTGATCACCGCATCAAAGTGTACCAAAAATTATCTTAGTTGATGTTTGTGTTGTGTTTCGGCGTGCTGGGAGAGAGAGGGTGAGTTCGTGTGTTTCAACTTTTAATATGTTTAGAACACTTACAAGTTACATCAACAAACCATTTCCTTTGTTCATAGTCTGAAACCTGGACAAAACCACAACTATTGTTGTTTCCCATTGACCTGGATATATATAAATCACATATTTCTGATGTATAGAAGGTGATTGAAATGGCCAAAATAATATAAATTGGGTTGTGCAAGTGGGATCTATTTACTTGAGGTTAACAAGTGGGGTCTATATTTATTTTCCAGATTTGGAGATATGGAGAGTTGGAACAAGCAAAGCAATTAAGCAAGGCTGCAGCCTGCTAGTGCAAGGTATAATTAATTGAATTGTGAATTTGAATGTAAATTTGAATTGGATTGTGATTTGTGGATACGTGAATTGGATTTTGAAATTGAATTGGACATGTGAATTTGAAATGGATATAGATAGGTGAAATCGAATTGGATATGTGAAATTGAAATTGAAACTGAAATGGATATGGTGTGAAATTGGTATGAGAAAGATTAACAGTTTTTTTCTTTTTTTCTTGAAGCAATGGATGCTACAGAGCAAGATTTTATGAACCTTAGTGATAGAGGGTCAGTGAAAGTTAGAATGGGAAAACAACCTGATCTTGGAAGTGAAAACACAGAAGATACAAATACAAGTCCCGCAAAGAAAAAGGCTAAAGTGATCAAAGTAGGTAAGTGACCGCTCAGGTCTCCCATTTGGAAAACTTTCAATAAATTGACTACTATTTTTGAAGATAGTAAAAGTTGTGCTCAATGTAAATTGACTACTCTTCCTCCTCATCATCGGCAACAATCCAAGCATCCCAAGCAATCCAATCCAGCATGGCACAAGAGAACTCATCAGCGTCTGATGATCTTCATCTGAATGTAGATGATTTCTACTTTTCCGCACTCTTTGATGATGAAACTTATGACGAGTCTGAGCCAGTTTCAGATTCCAAGTACGCACAAGAGTTGCAGTTCCAAGAGGCTCTAATGTCCTCTTCTGCAATCACCTCCCAATCGACCCACAATGACGGTTCCTCTTCCTCTTCATCATCGGCAACAATCCAAGCAACCCAAGCAATCCAATCCAACCCAATCCATGAAATCCTATTCCCAATTCAGGACACGCGAGAGTCCGGCGAATCGTCGTCACCACAACCATCAACACAAATCCTTTGTGGGATTTGTGTTGAAATGAAAGAGGCTGACGAGATGTTTCGAAATGAGGGCTGCGTTCACTCCTTCTGCTCTGACTGCATAACCAAGCATGTGGCATCCAAAATCCAAGCAAACATTCACGTAGTTTCGTGCCCCGGCTTGGGCTGCAGGGCTGTGCTGGAACTTGATGCTTGTATGCCAATGCTTCCCAAAGAAGTCATAGAAAGGTGGAATGATGCCCTTTGTGAAGCTATGGTTTTAGGGGCACAAAGACTCTACTGTCCTTTCAGCGACTGCTCAACGGTTTTGATGATCGACAACGAAGGTGAGGAGGCCGTAAGAGAGTCCGAGTGTCCCATTTGCCATAGACTGTTCTGTGCACGATGTCAAGTCCCCTGGCATCCAGGAGTTGATTGTGAGGAGTATCGGAGGCTTAACGAGGACGAGCGAGGGAGGGCGGATCTTATGGTTAAGGAACTTGCAAAGCAGAAGAATTGGAAGCGGTGCCCTAGGTGCAAATATTATGTGGAGAAGGCGGAAGGTTGTTTGCATATTACTTGCAGGTCAGTTTGCTTAATTTGGTATTATCTGCACAAGTATATTAGGCATAGGCGGTTGTTGCTTATTTAGGGCATTTTATTCTTCATTAACTGGCATAAAATTTTCATCAATAATTCTATTTATCATCACAATTCTGGTTTCTCTTGTTGAGAGTATTATCTAACACGATATAATAGTACCAGAGCCGATTGGTCACGAGTTAAACTTGGTGGCGACACGTTTTCTTATGTTTGGTTTGAGTGACTCCATAAATGATGAGGCATGCCGACAGCATAGTACTCTACATCGGAAATGGAAGCCTTACATTACTAGTTTTAAAAATCTTAGTCTTCTCCACGAATTGCCAATTATTTTTCGGTTGGATGCAAATTCTAACACAGGTCCTTAAGACGTTTTAGATGATGGAATGCGTTTAGTACTGGAATAAGTTTAATGGGTTAAACAGCTAATTAGTTTTGACTGATGATATTGAAATACTTTATGTAATTGTGGTTAATGTAAGGTTTAAAGATTTTAGATAGATTGGTGGGAGTTGTATTTACTGTATATTGTATCGGCAGGTGCCAATTCGAGTTCTGCTATGGATGTGGAGCAGAATGGACAAGTACTCATGGTGGTTGCCAGTGAGATTAAGTCGTGGAAGGCACTCGGCTTGAAGGCGTGTTACTTGTTTTATGACGCTAGAACTTTTATTTATATACAGATTCGTCAAAAGTCCATCAATAAGGGAGTTTTGCTAGTAAATTTGCTTCCTAGATATTTTAGGTTGTGTGATGTGTAACATTGCTTTGAATTCCCTTATTAATGTTATGGAGTTTTCTCTTTTCATTTGTTTTCTTCTTTCAAAGTTGGGTTACAGAGCTTTCTCTTTTCTATTGTTTTCTTCTTTCAAAATCGGGTTACATCTTTGATCAAGTTTCACAAAACCCCATCTCGAAAACTTTCCCGGAAAGAGGGCTAAATAAAAAGAAATCTGAGAAAATGCCAAGAAAATCCGAGGAGTTGAAGGAAAAAGACTACCCTTTGATGTCATCTGAAGAATAAGAAGAAGAGTGTCTGCTAATGATTGGGAAACAGTGATAAAGATCAGAAGTCCCAGTTGCAACCTCTTCATGGTCTATTGGTGTTCTATTGAGGCTGTATTTTACTATAATTGCATAGAATTTGATTTGGCTGCATAACCGTGTTATTGTGGTTTCGTTTGATTCGTATGAAGTTTTCAATCCTCTGTTTCTTTGGTTTTTTGGATCATTTTTTCTCTCAGTTCAGAGTTTAATTGAGCTAATTAAAGGAAGAATTGGGGTACTTCAATGGGATTCTTGGGTACAATAGGGATATATCCCCTTATTTAAGTATCTTTCATCACGTGACATGTAATGAGAGATACATTCTAATGGGGTGATATACACACGCTTAATTTCGTTAGATTCTCTATAATACTCTTAAGTAGGTACAACTTTTTATCTCTCACTGAATGAACTGTATTACTTTTGTCCCAAGAAATTAAACCTAAACTCTTGATGCAGAAATTAAATAAATAAAAACAAGGGTCTAATACTCATAAGTAGTCCTCCAAGTCAATTCTACTGGAACCTTATATGATCATCCAACTCGTCGGACGAGAACTCAAGAATCCAGCTCCTTGAAACTTAATTTGGAAAAGCTAATGAAAATGGAAAGCCAAATCTACAGTCTCAATGCTTGCACTGCATCAGATGAATATACTGTATCAAGAATACACATAGTGAATCAGTGATGCGCCTCACTCATCGGCGGACGCCATACTGAGGATTGTATCACACAATGGGAAGCTGTAATCACTACTAGTATATGCAGTTGTTCTGCATTCTTTTCCTTTCCAACTATGGATCAGCTAGAGGAAGAAGAAGATATTTACTGATATGTACGTGTCTATTTGTTAAATATGAGTGTGTGCGCCGGTGGATGCATTTTGTACACTGTTTTAAAAATCCCCTCCTAGACCTCACTTAGGTGCTAGGCGGCTAGCCATTGTCCCGATTAATCCTTAGGCGTTTGAAAATTAAGAAAATGTACCTAGACCGCCTAGGCATTAAGCGCCATATGAGGTATTCTCTTTTTCATGTCAATATTTCATTTTCATCTATTCCTTTTTGCTTTGTTACATCTTCCAGACCCTGCGTAAAGCGGGAGTCTTGTGCACTGGGTACGACCATTTCATAAGTAGGAAAAAACACTTGAAGCTATATTTCATTTTCATCTTTTCCTTTTTACTTTGTTACATTATCTGTATCTGTCAAATCTTAATATTAAATCTTTAACCTTCAACAACCAGATACTAAAATATGGATATCTACCTTCTTTTTTTTTAACAAACAATATTATCTGCCCTAAGGGGAGAGGATGGGCTTAGCCTCATAATGGGCTAGCAATAATGTGGTTTAAATTCACCTTTAGCGAGAATCGAACCTAAGACATCTCACTTACAAATAAAGAGCAATACCATTACACCGTAATTTAAAGTAGATAGATGCATAACAAACTACAATTGATGTTCAAATTATAAAAAATGGTTTTGATCACAAATGGTCCCTAAAATTGACCCTCACCTGCAAGATGGTCCTTGAAATTAAAAATCAATCATAGTCCCTGAAAATAGGTGTCACAAATCAATGTGGTCCTTCCGTCACAATTCTATTAAAGATTCTGTTAAGTGCTGTTATGTGCTCATGTGGGTTTAATAATTAATTAAAAAAGTTGTCTAAATACCTTTTTGCACAAGGGATTTTTTTTTCTTCTTATAGTAGGGCCTACTCCGAAGAGAGATCACTTCCATAAATTCTCAAAGGCACAAGCTTTAACTAAAGCCTAAGAGGGGGTGTGGAAATATTTTTCAACCAACAATGGATGCAGCTTGGTTATAACCTCATCATCTCAAGGCAGACCTCATCGTTCTTTGCATCACTAGACCACCAGGAAAGCGTCGAACAAGCTCTTCAAGATTAAGGTCGTGGGGATGCTGATCGCCTAAATGTTAACGGTGATGTCCCAGAAGTTGTGCCAATGGGTGAAGTCATCACCAAAGGTGCTCTCAATCCAAGTTCATGTCACATCCCGGCCCGGGCCCCCACCACATCCTGGGCTCGACTCCGTTGTAGCACGATATTGTCCGCTTTAGGCCCCGACCACGCCTTCATGGTTTTGTTTCTGGGAATTCACTCGAGAACTTCCCAATGGATCACCCATCATGGGATTGCTCTTGCACGAACTCGCTTAACTTCGGAGTTTCGATGGAATCCGAAGCCAGTGAGTTCCCAAAAGGCCTTGTGCTGGATAGAGATGGGAATATACATATAAGGCTTACATGATCCTCACCCTTGGGCGATGTGGGATCTTACAATCCACAGCCCTTAGGGGCTCGACGTCCTCGTCGGCACACTTCCGGCTAGGGAGTGGCTCTGATACCAAATTGTCACATCTCAGCCCGAGCCCCCACCACATCCCAGGCTCAACTCCGCCGTAGCACGATATTTTCCACTTTGGGCTCCAACCACGCCCTCATGGTTTTGTTTCTAGGAGTTCACACGAGAACTTCCCATTGGGCCACCCATCATGGGATTGCTCTCGCCCGAACTCTTTTAACTTCGGAGTTCTGATGGAATCCGAAGCTAGTGAGTTCCCAAAAGGCCTCGTGCTAGGTAGAGATGAGAATATACATATAAGGCTTACATGATCCTCACCCCTGAGCGATGTG
>JAOTRO020170139.1:0-12454 GCA_028566515.2 Pyracantha coccinea | reverse complement strand
CATCTTGGATTGCAGTAAAATATAAATAAACACTGGGTTAGTAATCAATAGCTACACCAAACAAGAAATCAAAGATAAATGTAACTGTTAGGTTGAGAACTAAAAGTAGGCATGGTGCAAACAGTTCTTCGCAAGGGTATGTTCAGCAGTTGAGGTAGAGGAAAAAGATGAACAGTAAAATCTTTAGAGGAATTTTTTTTTTTCTTTCTTTCGGTGAAGGGAGATGGAAACTATTTAAGGTTAGAGAGTCGTGCAGATAACATGTTATAAATAGGCAAAAGTTAGAGAAATAACCTTTCTAATGACAGGAGCGAAGCAGGTGCAAAATATCACACTATAACTTTAGTAGCTATAACACAAAAAGGATGGCAGATAAAGAAAGGGAGGGAGCTGATATTATTTCTCTTATTTCGCAGTGTACATTTTGATAGCACACAGAGTGCTCTATTTATAGAACAACTCCCGTGATATACAAATGAGAGAATTTTTGCTTCCTTTGACAATATCATACATTCACTACTAATTCACTATTCTAAGATCTTTCATTCAGTTGTGTTGTGTGGGCATTCACCCACTAATTTTATTGCAAAATAAAATCAGGATAAACTTAAAAGGAAAACTAATAAAAAGAACTTGAAAACTTTGAGTTTTAACGATATGGACCAAACATAGGGTAAAATGAATAGTAACAGGTTTGACTTATTAGTGTATAATTGTGATTTTTCGTTAAAGTGAACAGTACCGCATGTTTTTTGTTAAACCTCCCGTTATAACTACCAAGAGAGAGTCAAGACCACTAATCTAATTCGGGTTAACTGGAGCTCTACCCGGGGCAACCAGACCCGTGTCCGCTGTCAGTAACAGTAACGCAGCACGCACAGCGGTACTCACATTGCGTTTGCTTTGCCTTGCTTCGAGAATATGAATGCTCTTCGCGGTGGCGGCTATGGCGGCCTCTGGGGTTGGAACTCCTCATCACCCAGAAAACCCAAGCAGCCAAGAAAACGCCCATTCGATTCCAAATCCCAGTCCTCCTCCAATTCCAATTCTGTGGACGCAACCGGAAGAGCCCGTCACTGGTTCCCCTTAAAGCAAGCCGCCACGGCTGGCTCACTGGCTCTGACGGGAGATACAATTGCTCAGCTCACACAGCGCTGGAGAAAAGCAGAGGCGGAAAACCAACAGGTTTGTCTAATTTAACGTCTCTTTCTTGGCTTGATTTAGCTGCTTGGTTCCTGAGAAAATGTAGGATAAAGATAAATCTTGGAATTTTATGATGTGTTTGGTTGCTGAGAAAATGTGGGGTAAGGAAAATGTTTGCTTGCTCAGAATATTTTGAGGGTTTATAAAGTTTGAGGCTTGGAATTATTTATAGTTGGGGTTTGGAGTGAAAAAGGACCAACTTTTCATTCTCTGGGGGCGTAAGTTACTCGATCCATTTCCATATCGCTCATGATATATATAATAACCCAGGCACCCCTTTGAAATGCATATTCCATTTTTGCACAGCAGGGTTATGAAAATCCACGAGAAGCGACTGGCCGAATTGTATGTGCCAATTGCATTTTAGCTAATAAACCCATGGATATCGAGGTTTGTAACTGAGAGTTGGTTATGTATTTCTGAGTGCAGCAGCTACTTATTAATTTGCTGGAATGTTGTTTCTTATAACTGTACCAAAGTTGGCGCGAATGCTAAACCGGTGTTCATTGGTTGTATATGTTGTGTTAAATGAAGGAAACTCTTGGATCTCGTTGTGTTAAACTGACTAGAAAGAACAAGTGCCTAATATGGGTTGGATGGCCCTGGTAGACTACAATTTCCCAGCTTATAGGTTGTCACCCACTAAGCTATTGCTTAGCCGAAGATTGTGGATTCAAGTTTGTAGCAGGTGAAATGATGAATCAACACTTTGGGCTGTGGATCTTGAATTTCTTTTAGATTTTTGGCTCCGCCAGCGAACACAATTCTAGGTTCGAAACATATTACCATAATCCTTTTTGCATTGACAAATCTTATATGGATTCTTAAGAAAAGGAAGCTGTCCATTTTTCGGGAGAACTCTTGCATGGAAATGGAAAAGAATCAAGTCTCTTTTGGAAATGGTAAGATCTTTGGAGCAAGGAGGGGTTGCCCTGTATCATCTTGACTGGGTTTTGTCTTCGAAGGATACCCCTCATCGATGAATAAGTGGAAAAGTTATCTTGTCAGTTTACGGCAATGTCATTCTTATGTGTGGTCTCAACCAGGAAGGATTTATGTAAACCAATTATCCAAGCATTCACTTAATTTTTTTTGGGTTATTTTTCAAGTATGTGACCAAACATCTCTGTGGTGCGGAGTCAAATGCTAGAAAATTCATTTATAATGGATAATGCTATGAAGATCATGGTGTGCCTCCTAGTTGATTTGTGTGGTCCATCCACCAAGCTTGATGACTCTTTGTAGCTCCATCAATTGGTCTTGTCTTGTCTAATCTTTATAGTTTATGTCTTGTAAGGATGCCTTGATACATTAGTATTTGTGTTCCTTTGAGTTTAGTGACCAAATTCTCTTTGTTAGGATGTAAAACGTGCTCTCCTCTCAGACCATGATTGGCTTCGTGCACTGCGGATGACTTCCTATGGGTTTCTTTTGTACGGCCCTGGTTCTTATGCCTGGTACCAGTATCTTGATCATACTTTGCCTGCAAAAACTGTGGAGAACCTACTGCTGAAGGTTCGACCTCTTTTACATCAATCTTGAGGTATTATGAGTGTAAGGAACTCTGAAAAACCCCAAAATAAATTTTGAGGAAACAAAAAATGAAAGTAAGCCTAGTTTGGAAGGTATCTCACCTAATTTGGAAGGTATCTCATAGCTTTTTTCTACTTACAGGTTTTGTTAAATCAAATTGTGGTTGGTCCATGTGTGATTGCTGTTGTTTTTGCATGGAACAATTTATGGCAAGGGAAAGTGTCACAGCTTCCAGGGAAGTACCAAAGAGATGCTCTTCCCACTTTAGTTTATGGTAAACTTCTTTTGATTGTTATTTGCATTCACTTTGCAGCTCAGATTTCATAAACTCATATTTTCAATTTTCGTTATATTAATTTGTGCAGGGTTTAGGTTCTGGATACCTGTCACTTTATTGAATTTCTGGTACCCCATTTTCTCTTCTGCTATTTATTTCCTCTTTTTTCCATCTCCTTTGGTACGGGAAATTTGGCCGTGCCTCCATTAGTGCCATCATAGACACAGTTGGAAATCGTTTATAAACTACTTATTTTCTACAAAGATAATGAAAGATTTTTTGCAGTGGGTGATGGAAAAATTCTTTTCCTATAACATCATACTCTGGCATATAATTCACTTTTAAATAAAAATTTGACCGGAATAGCTTTCTGTACAGGGTGGTTCCTCTTCAAGCTCGTGTAGCTTTCATGTCTGTGGGTTCAATTTTTTGGAACTTCTGCTTGTCTTCAACCATGAGCAAGTAACATCTATGCATTTCATCAACAGTTGTTGTCAGCAAGCAGAACTTTGGTCACGAGGTATCTTCTACATCTCCGATTGCTTACCTTGCTTTGAGCTTCATAGTTCTTCCTGTTTTATGCTATTTCTTTTCTCGTTGCAGGTTGGTTTGGGAGTCTGACATCCGGTGGACCACAGGTTTAGAAGAAAATGACGACCTGAAGCAACTTTTAAGTTAAAAAATGAAATTCAATCCCTTGGAATTCGAGGATTGTTATAATAACGTGGACCTTATGTTCTTTTTCTGCTAGCCATAAAAGAAGAAAGGAAAACCGATATGTTTCTTAACATACCTGATCATTACCTTCATCTTACACGTAATTTTTCATACGCATGACTCATACTGAATCATACAACATCCTCCGTGAAAGAAAGGTAAGAATGTTTAGAATTGCGAAGCCTTGAGTTAGCTAATGGGACCGAAGGGTGGCAACTGAAGGCTGAGACTCAGAGGAATAAACTTTAAGAACTGGCGAGTGCACTACAATGGACAAAATCCAAGGCGCACGAGCATCTGTAAACTGTTGATTGACTCATAGGAATGAGTGATTGATTGTTCAGTTGTGTGAATGTGTGTGTGGCCAATGCTGGGAAACCTCTGCCGCAGAGTGCATCGTTATCTCAATCACATCGCTGAAACAGGAAAAGATAGAATCTGAGACAGATTGGAGTCGATTCCTACGTTGCTTTTTTTGTCGGGTCTACAGTAGCTTTTCTTGCACATCCCAGCAGAAAAAAGCATCTACAACACAAAAGATGACAATCTTAATTGACAAGGATATATGTAAACCTTGAAGAAGAGGAAGGAATAAAAACTCTTAGAACCCCAAAACCTATCAACAATATTGCATAGGAAGTTCAAACTCCGGCGATAGACAGAACATAAGACATCATGAGCAGTACCAACAATGCCTATTCTCCTCCTCTTCCTCTTCCTCATCCTCGTCTAACCTACCATGAGCCGCTTGACTTCTTCTTCGGGATTTTTGAGGACGATGATGGTGAATGGGCTTTTGGGAACCCTGTTGCTCGCCTGTATGATAATTTTCAAGACACTCAAGTATGGTTTCTTTCCCTTTTTCTTTATGAAACCATGTATAGGTCATGATATAAACTATTTTCGTTGCATAATCAGGTTACCAGAAGGGGTGCGTTGGATTCAAGGCGGCCATTTGAGGGAACTCTAGCACTTGCAAGACCTCCTGGCTTAGCAGGGTAATCGCAGTCGAGACCACAATTCACATGCAGCTTTTTCTTTTCATTTTTTCATGTCATTGATTCACATATCAGTCAAATGATTAATACGCATATGTATGTGGTTTAGCATCGGTTCTTATATGATCTAACCGCTAATGTGCCTCATTCGAGCACAGCCATTACTCTTGCATTTTATTTGTTATCCCTCTCTTGATGATTTGCAATTAATCACCTTCTACTGTTGAAAAATTTGCAGTTCGGCAGCAGCACCAGGTTCCCGAATTCATAATCTGGTCCTTGACGATGAAATGGCAAGACAGGCAAACCCTAGACAGATGATCGGCAGACAATGGAATATGGCCTCCCCTAGACTTGAAGCAGACTCCAGATTGACCCGTAACAAGCAAAAGATGGCATTGCAGAAGCTGAAGAAAGAGATATACAATCCTTTTCGGAGAATATCGCAGAGGGTGAACTTGTATTACAGAGACACAGTTGTGAATGAGAAGGAAATGGAGAATGATGAAAATAGCAAGAGGTGTGCCATTTGCTTGGAAGACTTTGAGCCCAAACAAGAGGTTACGCTCACTCCTTGTAAGCATATGTTTCATGAAGAATGCATTGTGCCTTGGGTGAAAAGCAATGGTCATTGCCCAGTCTGTAGGTTTTCCATATCTCAGTAAACACTAAATATATCTATATATACATATATACACCGCTTTTCTTTGTACCAAGATAGGAGGTGGGTTCCGAACTTGGTACCTCTTGCAATATCAGTAAGGAGAATGAAAGAGCAAACACATAGCTCTCATCTCTTGAATCATTCTAAATTCGGGCTTATTTTTGTACGCATGATTAAATTGAGGCTTATTTTTAGCTACGCCTCCTAGAACTCAATTTTAATCTTATTTTGCTTCATATAACTCAAAAGTCAACAACTTTACTCCTTGAAACTCAAAATTCGCTTCAATTTGCCCCTGGAACTCGATTTTGATCCCAATTTGCCTCCTGAAACTTGAAAGTCGTATGTGTAAAATTCAAAATTCGCTCTACATTCCGTTATATCTATTAACTTCTTATGTGTGCTTGATTTGGGTGAGCCAGGTTAATCAATTTCTTTTTTTCTTTTTTTTTCATCTCGTCAATTTTTTGTTAATGTTCTCTGAGTGTTGAATGTTGATGCATAATGGAGATTTACAATCAAATTTATTGCACATGTGGCATAATCTTATTGGGTGTTGGATCTCACATATGTTTTAGGAGATGACCTATAAATTTCAGAAAGGATCCCACATATGTTTTAGGAGATGACCTATAAATTTCAGAAAGAAGAAAGAGTCCATAAGTCAAAATGGAACAAATTTCGAGTTTCAGAGAATAAAATGGTAACTTTTGAATTACAGAGGATAAAGTGAGATTAAAATAGAGTTCCAGAGAACTTAGCTAAAAATAAGCTTTGAAATTGATAATCTACTAATTAAAGATGTGTTGAAGGGAAAAAAATATAAAATTATGACCACCTGTACTAAATTAATGGTACGCATGGAAAGACTAAAACATTCCAATACCTGTTAAATGATTAGATTATAAGGGATGAATTCCCTTCCTAGCTAATCATCTCCTAAACAATCACTAATATAACTTGAAATTGGAGAGTTTTTCATTTCAATCCAATCATGTGTACCCAACGAGCTCTTATGTTGTCAAATAGACCTTCATCACTATTGATAAATCCACCACTGCGTTTGAGAAACCCAGAACACTGGCGAACGGAAGCTCAAACGTCGCTGTCATCGCCTCCGTAGCTCCCACAGTAAGGTTTGTTTGAATTAGAATAGCGCAGGCTGCCATGAACTCACCGCGGTTGTTACGAATAACTACACCAGCACCTCGAAACACCCCATTTTTCTGGACAGCACGGTTGATTACTTTTTGTCATAACGACTCCAATTTAGCCGTGCTTAGCTCAAAATAAGGCAAAGTTGGAATTTATAATGTATTTCAAGATTCAACGTCTCATTGATTTTGTATTCTAAGGGGCGTTTTACTTTCACTTATTTTAAAATCGAAAACTGAAAACAAGTTGCACCTATTTGTATCTATTCAGCGATCAATCCGCTAGTTTTTTTTTATCCCACTAAAAACTTGTTTGTTAACTAATTTCAGTTACAAAAAAAATACGACAAAAACTTATTTCCAAATATTGTTGTAGCCTATTTTATCTGACTAAGGAAAGGGGGTTGGCGGGCAAGTAGAGGTTGTAGAGAGGTAGATGAATGTGTGTGTTATTCCCTCTTACGTAGTGCCTTTATTTATAGTAATAAGAGGTAGAAGAATTCCTTCATCCCCAAGGAATACAAGTCTATATATGAAAGAATAACTAGAATAAAATGTAATCTAGCATTTACACAATCACACTTAAACTAGGAAAGTTTACAACACTCCTTTTGAGTGTGTAAATACTCAAGGTAGATTCAGCACCATGTAAAAGTTGAGGAAGTCGACTCGTCGGCACTGATTCTGGGAACAACGCTATTCTCAATAAGGTAGGAAGTTGCATAAAGAAGCAAGTCTCACTAAAAAAACCCTATGGCTATGTCAAAAACCCGAGTAGGGACAAATTCCATAGTCTAAGGGAAAATGCATGAGAAATGCAAAGTCAAATGAAACGCCTACGGGGACGTCATCAGGGATATGATCAACCCAAGGTGGGTGCCTCGTCAAAACCTAGTTAGGCAACAAAAACTCAGTGGGAAAAATGCTCCTAATCGTAGGAAAAATAGTACATTAAGATCAAGCAACTATTCTTCAGGATACTCCTCCTGAGTTTGACACAATTCCAAAGAGAAATAGCAATGTTACAACTCAGAAAGTTTACACAAACCAATTCCTTGAACAAGCTTTTGAAACGTCGCACTCGGTAGTGATTTGGTGAAGAGATCGGCCAGATTGTCTAGTGAACGGATTGCGTGACTTCAATCTTCCGATGCTCTTGTTGTTGATGTGAGAAGAAGAACTTCGGCGCAATGTGTTTGGTGATGTCTCCTTTGATGTAACACTTCTTGAGTTGTTCAATGCATGTTGCGTTATCTTCATAGATCGTCGTCGGGACATCCATAACTGGGTAAAGATCGCAGGAGCTTCGCATATGGGCCACACCTGCTCTCAACCAAAAGCATTCCCGAGTTGCTTCATGTAAAGCGTGAGTTTCAACATGGTTAAAAGAAGTGGCAACTAAGGTCTGTTTAGTTGACCTCCAAGAGATTGTGGTGCCTCCAACGGTAAAGACATAACCCGTTTGAGAACGCGCCTTGTGCGGATGAGATAAATATCCTATGTCGGCATAACCAACAAGGCGAGAATCAACTCGAGGAGCATAGGGTGCGGCACCATTCAAGGATCCATAGTGATAAAACAAGCCTAAATCCAAAGTACCCTTAAGGTAACGGAAGATGTCTTTCACGCCAGTCCAGTGTCTGCATGTAGGTGCATTACTATATCTTGCCAAAAGATTAACAATAAAGGAGAAGTCAGGTCAAGTGCATTGAGCTAAGTACAATAAAGTGCCTATCGCACTTAGATAAGGAACTTTAGGCTCCAAAATCTCTTCATCATCCTCCTTTAGACGGAATGGATCTCATTTTGCATCTAGCGAACGAACGACCATAAGAGTACTCGAACGACTTCGTTTTATCCTCATTAAAGTGGCGCAACAACTTTTGGGTGTAGTTCGATTAATGAACTAAGATTCCATCTGAACAATGCTCTATCTCGTGACCGAGACAGTATCGAGTCTTACCTAGATCATTCATCTTAAATTCCGACTTCAGGTACGCGGCAGTTCTCGCGAGCTCTTGAGGAGTTCCGATAAGGTTTATGCCATCGACATATACTGCAACAACCGCAAATCCAGAATGTGACTCCTTAATGAACACACAAAGGCATAGTTCGTTGTTCATATATCCCTGACTAGTCAAATACTCACTTAGACGATTATACCACAATTTTTCGGATTGCTTCAAAGTATAGAGTGAACGCCTCAACCAAATTGAGAGCGTGTTCCGGGGTTTGGAAATATTTGATCCAACCAATGTAAGTCCTTCAAGAACTTTCATATAGATTTTCATATCAAGATCCCTATAGAGATACGTAATTACTACATCCATCAACTGCATACTTAGTTTTTTGGAACCTACCAAACTAATAAGGTAGCAAAAAGTAATCACATCCATAACTTGTGAATAAGTTTCGTCATAGTCAATCCTGAGGTGTTGTCAGAAGCCTTGTGCAACGAGACGAGCTTTGTAATGCATAATTTTGTTCCTTTCATTACATTTTCGAACGAAAACCCACTTGTAGCCAACGGGTTTCACATATGGAGGAGTAGGAGCTACACGTCCAAACACCTTACGTTTTGCAAGTGAATCGAGTTCGGCTTGGATTGCTTGTTTCCAGTTTGACCAATTAGTTCTACATCGACATTCATCAACGAAACGCGATTTAATGTCATCGCTCAACATGATTTTAGTAACTACTGCATATATTAATGCATCATCGATGATCATCTCATTTCTACGCCGCACATCATCTAAGCTAGCATAATAGACCGAATTCTCATGATTCCCGGGAGGAGGATTCATATTTTCAAGGACGCTTCCATAATCTAGAATTTCCTTATAAGTTAGATAGAATGAGTAAGTGACAGTCGGTTTCACGATAGGCTCTTCGGGACCTTATGCCATGGGTTTCCTCTTCCGAGGGTGTGAATCCTTTAAACCAAGAGGTCTGCCACACTTTTGTGTAGGGGCAGATGATTGGCTAGCTGCTAATGTACGTGGATCGGCAAGATTGGTGTCCTAGGCTTCGAGGAGGAAAGTTCGTCGTACATTTGGTATATCCATCTTTGCAGGTATATTCGCAGCTGGAATATGTGATCTTGTCATGTGTGCTAGATCAATGAAAGCATATAGCATGGTCTGAGCTATGCTCTGGAGATCTAATATGTGTTGCACTTCAATTTTAGACTGAGCGATGTGGGGATCTAAATGAGAGAGTCGTCCACGATAATTCGCATCGTTATTCAGGAACGTTGACGTTCTTATCTCTCCCTAACGACAAGAAGATTGTCTCATAGAAGTGAAATTCTACGAAACGAGCGGTAAACAGATCTCTTGTCAAAGGTTCTAAGTAAATAGAAGGAGAATCATATCCAACATAGATTCCCATCTTTCACTAAGGCCCTATTTTTGTACGTAAGGGCGGTTAAATCGACATATAGACCGCACAACCAAAAATGCAGAGATGCGATATGTCGGGTTCGTATCCGGTAGCCAACTGAAAGGCACTAAATAGTTATGTCGCAACAGGCCTCATGCTGACCAACTTTGCTGCGCGCAATATTGCATGGCCCCAAGCAGCGATCGAGAGCTTGGTACGTATGACCAACGATCGAGCAATCATTTGTAAGTGCTTATTGAATACCTCTGCCAGGCTGTTCTGGGTGTGAACATGGGGTACAAGATGTTTAACTTCAACCCCAAATGACATGCAATAGTCATCAAAAATTTTAGATGTGAATTCTCTAGCATCATCCAATCAAATAGATTTGATCAAATAATCAGGGTGATGAGCCCTAAGCTTGATAACCTGAGCCAACAGTTTGAAAAATGCAGCGTTCCTTATGGACAACAAGCACACGTGTGACCAACGTGTGGAAACGTCAACCAAAACCATAAAGTATCTAGATGGTCTGCATTGAAAGTGAATCAGTCCACAAATGTCCCCTTGAATCCATTGTAGAAAAATGGAAGAATTCGAACAAATCTTGTCATAAGAAGGCTTAGTAATAAGCTTTCCCCTAGAACATGCTTGACATGTGATTCCTTGAATTGAACTTAAACTTTGGGTTAGTGAATGCCTGTGTGATGATTTGAGGATACGACGCATCGCTATTCGTCCCGGATGTCCCAAACAGTCATGCCAAAGTATAATTTCGTGCGCAGTCCCAAATATAGGACCGGCGACATAGTGGCATTCTATGGGGTGTATGGTCGTAATGTACAAACCACTTGGGATATGCTCCATCTTCTCTAGAATACACTTTTGGCCATATTCATAGGAAGCTATGCATAGAGATTCAACTTTGTTTTCTACGTGGATTTTAGCGTGGTAATTGTTATCTTTAATGTTCTTCCGAAATGTGGAGAATAGAGAGCCTCATCAATAGTCAAGATTGTACCATTAGACAACATTATACGTGTCGTACCGTATCCTTCAATCAGGTTGGATGGGCCAGAGAGGGTTGTCAGAGGTAGGGCTGGGCACGGGCCAGGCCGGGTCCAAATTTGAAGGGACCGGACCGGACCCGTTTTAAAATGGAACGAGCCGGACCGGGCCGGGTATAAGAAATTTAAATTGTGGAACCGGACCTAACTCGGCTTGTTAAAAACAGACCGGTTAGGGGTGGGTCCACGGGTCCAATTAATTTTTTTTTTTCAAGAACAGTTTAGCAATTATAATTCATGCAGACAAAACCTCCTTGATTCAAAGTTTCATTAGCTGACCTAAAAAAAATCAAAATAAATAATTGACGTTTATGATCTTTAAACAAATTCATGATCTAGGAATAGATACCCATATAGCTTTTTGAAAATTCAAAACTTTGAGCCTTGTAAACAGAGTCTCTAAATTACAGAACTTGCAAATAGTTTTAACTATCAATAAAATACTCAATTTTCCTTCCAACTTGTAGATTCAACGCAAAGCTAGCACAAGTTCCTGAACACTTGTAGACCGTAGTAAGGTGTTGTACATTTGCAGATTGGAAAATACAGAAATTTCTATTCAATGTTATACAGCAAGTCTGCAAATTTGGACAATACATAAATAATAAATTCCCAATTCAAATTTAAAACATTATGAAATGCCTAATAGGTACAGTATGAACATTTGAATCCAAATCCCTAAATCTCAAAGTCCCAATTCCTATGAAGGCAAATTTATGGATTGGGTTTGGGGTATTAAGTACTGGCCAATAGAGTGAGAGATTGCAGAAAACCCTAACTCCCAAATCTTGAAAATTAATCAAAGAGAATAAGAGATTGCGGATAACCCTAAATCCCTAAATCCAGAAAATTAACAAGAGAGTTAAAAATTAAGAAATCATAAATTATATTACCTTAAATTGGGAGGAGATGAGAAGCTGGTCGCCGATTTCGAATCGCAGTATGGTGGTGTTCTTGAAGGCAGTGATGGGATGATCGCAATCTAGAGAGATGATGGTGATGGTGGTTGTTGATGGTGGTCGCCATTTGCGATTCGCCAGAAAAGGGCGACAAAGACGAAGCCGAGGGTTGTGGTTAAAGATGGTGGTGGTTGATGGATGGCTGCGGTTGAGGACTCGACTCAAGCTTGAGTCGTGAATGAATGGGGGAAGGGGTCTGAGTTTGTCTATGATGGTGTCGGTGACTTTGGTTTCGTCAAGGAGGAGAATAGTGGGTGGGAGGGAATCTCGATGCGAGTGGGTGGGATTAGGACGGTGGGAATCCTTTGGAGTCCAACTAAGTTACTAACTACTATTTAATAGGCTGGGTCTCGGGGAGAGCTACAAACGGGCCTTGCGGGGCACCGTTTTTCTATACATTTGGAACCGGCCCGCCCCTAAAATTTTATCGCCCCGCCCCGTTTCTCTTATAAAAAAATTGGAACCGGCCCGTACCCGTCCCGAACCTTGATTACCCGCCCC
>JAOTRO020170130.1:0-12455 GCA_028566515.2 Pyracantha coccinea | reverse complement strand
GATGAAATAGACATGTATAAAATATAAATGAGCAGAGGGATCCATTGGGCCTCCTCATATGCCGAGAGTTTTAGTTCAGTTTCCAAAATTAACAGCTCTCAGCTTCACTATCTTTGTGAGGGTTGAGGTCTCAAAATTTCAGATTCAAGTTATACGCAAATGTGAATGTCTAGGAATATCAATATCGAGCATGTTGACCAATTCATTATGGTTATGTTCAATTTGCGAAGCAAATAGAAATGATTCCAACAAAATACTTATAAATTATACGTGCAGCATACCTCATCAGCTTCAAAACTTCGTTGCAACAACTGACTGTGTAGTCTTGCTATTTCTCCTTCAAGTTTATCTTTCTGATGTTCCTCATCTTCCAACATCTTACGAAGCTTTAAGATCTCCGAATTTCCAGCTGCCTAAAACATCAACATAATTTCTCTATGTAACACCAAAGAGATGTCAAAGACTGACTATATGAGATAAAATTATTATGACAGTGATAACACACCTCTGACAGTTTCCACTGAGTCAATTGACTTTTAAGATTATGCACTTCCTCCTCAACAGCCTTCCTAAGCACAGTCTCTTTCTGGAGCAACTTTGTTAGGTCGTCAATTTCCTCAACATGCAGCCTGCAACTCTATGTACAATAAAACTGTTAATACTCTTCAACAAATTGAACACAACCATTTCAGGGAGTTTAATAAAGGTGTGAGTAATAAAACCCTAAATCAATTACTAAAACTGACATGTAAATTCATTGATACAGTAATGCTAGGGACTTCAATTAAAATCTGAAAACAAATAAGGTCTCAGTCAATGAACATTAATAACTAGGAACCAGATACTAATTTTTCCTTAATTATGACAAGGGAATAGTGCAAACATACATATCATTGTTTCCTAGTGTTTAGACCATGGTACCTCTTTGCTTAATGCCACGTTAAAGCCATCATCCTCATGTCCATTTGTGATTTTTTCACTGCCATGCTTTCTCTGAGTCATCACCAACTGGCCTTCGAGCTTCTTTATTGATTCCATATAGTCTTTCTGATATTTCAATCTTTCCTTCTACAAGGGGTAAAACATGGATTTAAATAAGCATTAACATTCTTTGGGGGAAAAATGAGCATACGTGCGCTCATATGTACACTCAAGGCTGGCAGACAATACAATAAATTCTTTCTTTTTTGCTTAGCGAACAAATATCATCAGCTATATTTTCATCTGCAATAACGAGCCACAGTACTTTTGATAAAATCAGTAACTAAAACATGTTAAAGTGTATACCGTATGAAAGGCAACTAGCTTTCCAAATATCAGAAGAAAAAAATTACCTCCAGTGCGTCTGTGTAGTTCCTTTCAACCTCTGCGATCCGATTTTGTGCTTCTATGCTTATTCTTTCCATCTCATTCTCAAATACTTTCTGCTGCCTCTCATGTTCTGCAATGATTTTGTCTAATTGTATATCTAGCCTCCTGGCCAAACTTTTGTAGTCGAATTCTTCCTTCAATTTCAACATATTTTCCACTTTCATAGCCTAAGTAGGAAAAAGGTTTCAGCATCTTCCAAATAACAGATATGTATAAAATGTATATTTTGCACAAAGTATTTCCATGTTTTTTCCGCTGTCAGTGATATGTGATCATACAGATAAAACCAACTATTTGGCAGAAATTTATGTTTAGAGAGGCAAATTCAAAGTATAAAGAAACAAGGAAGTGACTTTGAAACCCACCCGCTGTCCAAACATAATAGTGCTAGCTGTCTCTCCTCGATGACGTGGGGATGGACCAATAGTAACAACCAGTGAAGTTCTTGCTGTGCCTGTTGGAATTTACAGGTGTCAGGCACATTATGTTGTAATGTCAAAAGATATACTGCAAATCCTGCTTCGTGTAAGAGTTTTTTTCTGTATTTATTATGTAAAAAAGCAGCATAGAATAATGCAACGCTTCACTTATTATTTATTAGAATAATGCAACGCTTCACTTATTATTTATTTATCCATCTTTGACAGACAAGTGTCTTTTAATCCATTCTGTGTCCTGACTCCTGTTTATCTATACGAAACAGAACTGAACTATTTGAGAAGGTCAAGAATCATACTCAAAGATACCAATGAAAAAAATCTAAACGCATACACATGAATGAAGATAGCATATTCTAATAAATTTTAATACAAAACAGAGTCGAAACTGTGTAACAAGAAAAAGCTAAAGGCAAATTTTAATGCATCTTACCTCCAAATGAATCCCGAAGCAATCTTGTGAGTTTGGAATCTCGAACTGGAACATATGAACTATTCTCTGCCAATGCATTAATGCACTTTCCCAGCGCACTTAAGGAGAGATTGATTGATTTGGCTTCTTCTAGTGTATGTCCTTCACTTCCTGCCATATGAAAGATTAACAAAAAACCAATATCAGACCTGCCCCCATAAACAAAATGTGTACGATAGAGAAAATGAGTATGTAACACAGCTGCGCCTCTACCACAATACGCCAATCCCATCCCCAGCCATTCCTAAATAATGGCTGGTTTACAAACCCTAAGCTTATGGCAAGAAAGGATTGAATTTTCTATGATAACTATTTCAGGATTTAAAACGAGGTTTATCTGTCCTCAAGAACAAAATACTGTATTAGGGAAAGAAAAAAAAAGGAATAGTCAGTCAATCATAAGTAGGGAAACAGTTACTATCTCCATTCAAATCATGCCCATACCTGACTTGTCGATGCGCTCTGAACCAGCAAGATCCACTACAACCAGCTTGCTCTTTCGAACAACAGGAGCCTTTAGACCTTTTACCATGTGAGAATTGTTCCCATTTTGGTTTGAAAGAGCTGAATCTCTTCCCTTCACAGACTTCTTTACGTTTACCTGTACCATTTGATATCCCCTTTCTTTTAGATCATAACCAATTATAATGCTACAACATAACCAATAATAAAATCTAGAATTCCATTCACTTTCACAGACATAAGCATAGCAAAACAGGAAAAACAAATGACTGACCATCAGAATAGCATGACTGCGGGAAGATTCAGTATTCAATTTTGTATTTGTAGCAAAGCGGTGGGCTTCCCCTAATCTTAGTAGTTCTACGAAACTCTGCTGGTCCCTGATTTCGACTAGGCTGGCCCCTGGTACTGAGACATCACCGGTCTTTGGGTCTTCCACTATAGAAATGTTGTCATTAGCAGGATCAAGTAGGTCCTGTATGGTTTCCATGTAAAGCTGTATGCATGCAAAAAGAACCAGTATGAGAAATCTTTAAACCAACAATAATGCTGATATATAAGCCTATAACTAACACCAGATTCAGAAGGAAAACTACCTGCAAATACGAGACTGACAAAGAATCAGACTCCAGAGATACATCTGCTAAAATATCCTCCATAGCACGAACCATTATTCCACGAGCAGCAGTGTCTTCCTCTCCAAGTCGTCCAAGAGTATATGTTTTCCCTGTACCGGTCTGACCATATGCCATGACCGTTCCATTGTAACCTTCCAGAACACTCTGGTGAAGGAAATTACAAGATGTCATGTCACTTGAAGGAACTTCCACAAAACATCAAAGCAAAACAAGAGCTTCTTACTAGTATGAATAGGTATATTCATAAATATAGATATATAAGCATATAAACATATATATGCTTATACACTCCCAACATATGAAAGGACTGTTAAGATATAAAGTATTTATTGCCTCACACCTGCAAAAAAAAATTGGGACGACAGTTGTAACACCACAAGTCCTCACCCAAATGTCTAGAAAGGTAATTGGATTATGTAGACCTGCATACATACCCAAATTTCCCCAATTGACATTTAGAGCACAACTTTCCCCCTTTAGTCCTTAGCTGGTGTCCTTGGCAGAAGAGAAACCGGTTACATACTGAGACAAGGCAGGCTCAATCCCACACACAACAACTGACTCATGTACAGCCTGAAGCCTTGAAAGCTTCAAAGCCACATGAACCAATAGGCTCAGTCCCCTCTGATACCATGTGTGACAACATGAATACGCACCCAAAAGAGCTAGCGGCTAGCCACAAGTTAGGAATTGTTTTCTAGACCTACACATATGTCCAGGATCTCCCCAAAACTTACAAGACTCTTCAATTATATATTTATGCACACAGTCAAGTGGTGCTTGGGTGTTAGCTTTTAGTTTCTCCGATAATAATTTGGTTTTTCTTTAAGAAAACAAATTCAAGTATCATCCTCGTACAAACATAAGCATGGCTAAATAAACAAAAAACAAGCTTATGTAAATTCTTAACTCCAATATCTAAGGCTTGGGTGATGTACTTTCCAACATAATATTCCATAACGATAAATTCTACCAGCTACAAGTAGAAGTATAACATTCTTAACTCCAAAAGCATACTATTTTCTATCAAAAAATTTAGTAGCAACAACTAAAAGTAGATATTTTTTACAGTGTGATTCAAACATAAGTAGATGAAGAAGAAAAACTTTCAGTAAGATCCATGTTACAGATTTTGTGGACCCTTGGAACAGACTAAATGCCTAGCAAAAGTTTTCCCAATATTAAAATTTTAGCATAATAAACTTCCCAAAGTACAGTTTAAAAGGGGAAAATTTGAGCTTTAAATGAGTACAAGAAGGAAACTAATGTTTAACGCACATGCACCTCAACAACAGGCTTTGCCACTACTTCATAAACACGTTTTTGGGATGCAAACTCTGTGAGCACTTCATCGAACTCATAAGTATCTGTGTCCCAATTGTTTTTCCGAAGTTTCAACCTTTTTAGCTGAAATAGAGCAAAACAGATTTAATATCAGTAACCATAAAACAACGGTAAGACAGTAAGCTGTAACTCAATTAAAAATAAGCAGGATACCTCTGGTTGCAACTCTACACAGTCCGCAAAATCAGCATCTGCAACCATTTCCTCCGCATTACGTGGTCGCAATCTTAGAGCTACTCGAACTCTTCCAAGAACTATACCCAATAAAACAAGGTCAAACAAAGTAATGAACAACTACGAATTAAGAATCTAAAATTCCTAAATTATGGGAAAGGAAAAGGAATTCATACTAGGAACCTCTTTTGATGAACAAAAATGACAATTTGGGAAAAGTAATGCTAGTGGCGATGTAAGAGTTTACTGATTAGCATTTACACTAACAAAAGAAAAGGACAATTAATTTTCATTAACCTAGCATTCGAAATTAATTTACAACTCAATTACAAAGCACCATAAAAGGGCTTGAGCTTTCCACACATAAATCATGCATAAAATAAAATCCCCTTCAATAACTCCATAATTTATTTCTCTTTTTTTTTTTTAATCACCAAAGTATTCCTGTATACTTGATTCATGTGGAATACCACAATTCATTAAAAAACAACCAAATGCTCCCTAATTTGAAAAGAATTTGGCTCCAAAAATTGGAAAAAGTTATCCATCCTCAGAAAGTGAAATTTGAATTCGGCAACTTTATTTGTTTAACTTTGTGGAAGTACTTTTCTTGCTTGTATAGCTATGCAAATACAGGTTGCCAGTATTAGTACATAATTAAATCACATATTTTTCACACACAATACCTATCAAAACTAGGAAAAATATAAAGCAAGAAATAAGTTCCTCAGTATCTCAAACCACAAAATCCACCAGAACCCAAAATACCTCACCTCCTGTATTATCACTCTTAGAAGCAGCAGCTCCATTAGCGCCACCGCCGCCAGTGGAGCCGGTGCTGTTCCGGCGTGGCCCAGAAGCAGGCAAAGACTTGGATTTGACAGAAGACTTGGGATTGGAATTTACAGAGAGAGGCCTATCCACCCTCAAAGCACCCCTCTGACTGCCATCTCGGTAATTATACCCGCCCGACGCCGCCATTGCAATTCAAACCAGCAATGAAGCTTGAAAAATGGATCTTTCAGCTCACAAAAGGGCAGGGAAAGAACACACGAAAAGGTGCTATCTTTGAAATCCCAGGAGAAAACCCAGAAAAACCAAAGTGGCAGTTTTCAAAATTTTGTACAATTCCCAGAAAAACCAAGGTGCAAGGTTTTCAAATTTGAGAGGTTCCCAGAAAACCCCAGGTTGGTTTTCAAATTTGAAGATGGCAGTTTGTGTGGGAGATTAGTAGTAGTTTTAGTGAGTGGTTTTTCAAGTGGTAGTGGAGCTAAATCGTGTGGGATGCGAGTCAGAAAAATCCGGGATTTTTTTATCTTTCGCTTTGCTTTTGCTTCCTGAATCGAAACGTACAGGGGGACACTGGGAGAGAGAGGCAGAGAGAGTACGTATTTGACCTGGTTTACTTGTGAATAAAGTGAGAGTGATGGTCCCGTCACATCTTCTGGTGGGCCTAACATTTTGGTCATTACGTTTGGGATTTAAGGCGGAAAGTACGACAATACCCTTCCTTTTGTTTTGTACAAGTTGCAACCACAATGAATTGACTAAACTGACCCCACTAACACCCACCAGATTTCATATGATCATTTTTCTTGTTGGGCATATTTTGTATTCTAAACTCATCTAAACTACATACTAACAAAAACATTATCAACCAAAAGAGGATGAAAAAATATTTTTTATCTTCTATTACAACAAAAAAAGTTAAGAACATTAACGTAATTTTACAAAACAAAATTTTGGTTGTTTTTTTTGTTTAAACATCACCTACAAATGATTTTATCATCTCTAATTCAAAAAATAAAAAATAAAAAACAAACATCTCTCGCTCTCTCCTCACTCCTACGTTCTCTCTCACTCTCTTCCTCTCTCCTTCAATTTTAAAAACAAGGCTTAAATATTAAAATGGCAATTGTTTTTTAGTCATCGAGTCAATTTAGTCCATGTGTTTTCCATTTGGCCAATTCGGTCCTTATGTTTATCTCCATTAGCCAATTAAAGACATTTCCATCTAATTTCTATATAAAAAAAATTATTATAAATTATTATAAACATTTGTAAAATTATAATTTATTTGATTTAAAAAAAATATTAACAATGAAATAAAATTAAAAATTAAAAGAAAAATTATTCTCTTCCCAACTCTCCAACCTCCTCCCTAACATAAAGTTTTATTTCTTATGTGTTATTTCTCATTGATTTTCATTTTTCTGTAAAGAGAAAGGGTAATTATTTCTCATATAATTTTTCTTATGAATTTTTTAAAAGAGATTGAATGAAATGTCTTTAATTGGCCAACAGAGACAAACACGAGAACCAAATTAGCCAAATTGAAAGCACGATGACTAAATTGTCCATATGGCTATAACACAAGGATCATTTTTACATTTAAGCATAAAAACAAAAGTAAAAAATTTCACTCACACTTTGTGTGTGGCCATATACTAGTAAGGTGATTAAGAGAAGGCTACATGTCAAACTTTTGTTTAATTTCCGATTATACCATTTTCGCATTTTTTTAACAAATGATATTATCTACACTAACAAGATGGGAGAGTTGCTTAAGTCTCACAATGAGCTAGCAATAATATAGTTCAAATTCGCCTTTGGTGAAAATCGACCCTAATACCTCTCACTTACAAGCGAAGAGGCATACCATTTTCACATTAAAATAAAGAAAATTAGAACTAATAAAATGAGGATAAAATGGTAATTATGTAAGTGGTAAAGGTCGTAATGCCAGAGGAGTTATTATTGCATGGCATAAAGGGGGCAAGGCATAAGTGTTTATACTGTAAAATCTATTTTCAACTAGTACCTACAATGATACGTTCTAAAGGCCCTTCTAACAAGTAGAATGTATATAACCTTATTTCGATTTAGTTCAGTACAAAATGAACTAACAATCATAGAATAGACTCAATCATCATATCATGGATTATAAGTTCATAACTCTAGCTCATTGCTATTTTGAGCGGAACAAATATCTTGCACACAAAAAAATACAAATTACTTGACATTTGATAAAAAAAGATTATAGCCAATCTCTTTTCAACTTGTCACATGTGTGGCCCAATGTTATGGTGATAAATTAATTAAATGGATAACTATATTTTTACACTATTAACCATCCTCCATTAGTTTAATTGTCAATTAACTTTATTATCTTTTGCTTGCAAGAAGTGACATCAATTACAATGGATTACCAAATGCTGTACCAACAAATAATAATTTTCTTAATGATAACGTTAACCTTTTAGATATATAGATTGATATGAATATTTGTGCCAAATTGCATTTATGGCTTTCATGCAACCAACAAGTAAGTGAATGGCAATTAATTTGATATTCAGTGGATAAAAGGGACATGAGAAATGTTACTTAGACTCTCTCTACTCTGAGTGAAATTCTTCATGGACTTTCTCTAAGTGAAACTCTCGATAGACTCCCTGCTATAGAAACCCAGAGCACACTTGTTTGTAAAGGCTGTCTTAATTAACTTTCTTGACAAGATAATTATAAGAGTATTTTAGTATATATAGCTTATGAGTTGTTACAAGAAAAAGACAGTTGAGCCCCTAACCATTCTAAGTGATTACAATTCAAGACTAACAAACTCTAACAAACAAAATGTTAACTATAGACTATTTTTATTAGCTGATATTTATCCTCTTTACGCCCCGTCAGGCTGAACTTGAAGTTGTCAAAAGGACTAAGAGAAAGCTTGGATTGAAGATACAAGAATTTGTCCTTGGACAACGACTTTGTATGATTGTCAGCTAACTAGTCTTGGCTACAGATATATTGCACTTTGAGAAGATGAGCAAGAACAAGCTCTCAAATATAGTGATAATCAATTTCAACATGCTCAGTTCTAGCATGGAAGACTAGATTAGAAACTAAAGATATGGCATAGATGTTATCACACTAGAGAGATGGAAGTTTAGGCAAAGGAAAACCAATGTCATGAAAAACTTTGCAAATCCAAGTTATTTCAGCAGTAGTATATACCAGTGATCAAGTTCTACTTCAGTAGAGGAACGAGCAACAGTAGATTGCTTTTTGCCGCTCCAACTGATATAATTAGAACCAAGAAAAATGCAATAGCCACTAGTGGATCTTTTGTCAAACACACATCATGCCCAATCCTCATGAGAATAGGCATTTAAATGAAGAGATCCATTTTTAAACCATAAGCCATGTGTGACAGTACCCTTAAGGAACCTTAAGATCCTATTAGCAGCTTGAAGATGAGATTCTCTTAGAGCATGTATGAATTGACAAACCTGATTTACAACAAATAATAAATTAGGTCTTGTCCAGGTAAGGTACTGTAAGGCTCTAACGGTGGTTCTATACTCAGTTGGATTTGAGAGAAAAGGTCCAGTATGATCAAGCTTGGCAGTCCTCAAAGGTGTAGAACATGGTTTAGCGTTGTCCATGTTGGTTTTCTGAAGTAAATCCAAAAGATACTTGCTTTGATGAAGAAATAAACCCTCATATGATATGTGTACTTCAAGTCCCATAAAGTAGTTTAAATGACCAAGACCCTTTACAGGAAAACAGTGTTTAACTTGTTGATAAATTGTTGACAAACAAAGGGCTGAGGACTTGTTACTAAAATAGCATCCACATATACTAAGATAATAAATAATACTAGAGCTTTCAAGACAAATAGGGAAGCATCAAATGAGGATTGCTGAAAGCCAAAAGAGTGAAACACTTGAAACAATATGTTAAACCAAGCCCTTGGAGCTTGTTTTAACCCATAAAAGGATTTTCTGAGCTTGCAAACATGATTAGGAAAAGAAAGATCATTGAATCATGGTGGTTCCTCCATAAACATATCCTTTTTGAGATCTCCATGCAAAAAGTATTACTGATATCCAATTGATTCAAGTACCAATTGGACTACAAAAGACAATAGATTTTTTTTATAGTTATAGGTTTTACCACCAGACTAAATGTTTCCTTGTAGTCCAAGCTTTTTTGTTGATGAAGCCCATTGGCCAAAAGTCTGGCCTTGTATCTATCTATTGAACCATCATGATGTTTCTTTATCTAGAAAATTTATTTACATTCAACCACATTATACTGAGAAGAAGAAGGAACCAGAGTCCATGTTCCCGTGGAGAGGAATGCATTAAACTCTTCTTGCATTGTAGTTCTCCAATGTGCATGCTAGGATGCTTGCAAGTAAATGGAAGGAACAAAGACTAGGGATGAGGAAATTGGATGTTTTGTGGCTGTGTAAGCTTATAGTTTACAAATCCCTACTTAGGTGCAGGAAAAGATTGAAGTGGAGGCGAAGGTTAAGTTGGAAATGGTGCAGAGATTTCTGAGTTGGATGCATGATGTATATGAGAGGAGTGATATGGTATGGTGAACTGAATATCAATTGAGGGAGTAGAAGGAATGAATTGGTTAATGGTGAGAGTATTTTAGACAATGAATACTGGGAAGAGTGAAAGGGAACTGAGCTTTATCAAATACTACATGTCCGGATATATAGACTTTCTGAGTAGCAGGATCTAAACATCGATACCCTTTATGCTACAAATTGTACCCTAAGAAAACAAAATGAATAAGGTTTCAACCAAGGAAAGTAGCTACACCCAAAAACTTTCAGTCTAGTATAATCTGGGTAAGTATGACAAAGTAGTTCCTAAGATGACTTTAACAATCCAGAAATAGGCAATCTATTAATCAGATATGTTGCAGTAGAAAATGCCTCAACCCAGTAATCATGTGGAACTTTGGATGCAACTAATAAAGTCCTTACTGTCTCCAATAAGTGGCTATGTTTCCTTTCCACACATCCATTTTGTTCAAGTGTGTGTGGACAACTAAACTGATGGAGAATACCATGAGTTTCAAGAAACGATTGAAATAAATTGCTAGTAAACTTACCTCCTGAATCAGAATGAAGAGATTTGATTTTATTTCCAATACTATTTTCTACATAACACTTGAATGCAACAAAGGTATAGTACACTTCAGACTTGGACTTTAAAGGGAAAAACATGATGACTTGTAGATCCACAAATTTGACATTGAATTCAATGACCAGAGGAATTAGAACCTCGAGAACCTTGATAATTTCCACAAGAATGAGAATTGTTGCCACGATAATTACCACAATGACCACAATTATTGGACCCACAATAGTGACCACAATTCCCCCCTCGGTTAGAGTTGTACCGATAATAGTTGTGTAGAGGTTGTAAAGGGTAATTACCTATCCGAGAAAGTAGAATTTAACCAAATTAATTTTTTTTTGATCCTTTATGTACCAAATCTCAAAAGCTACATTGATAGTGCGATCTGGAAGAAATGGCGAAGGACAAGTTTCAATGCCGTTATTGATTTCAAGGAGCTTGTAGTGACGAAAGATTGGAGTAAAGAGAGCACGCCATGAAAGGTATTTCGAGCGCTTCAATTTGATCGATACCATACTTCCGATGTTCTGTATTGTCAGAGAGGTGTATGAATTAGGGTTTGAGGAAGAGGAATTAGGTTTGGACATTGCACCGACTCGATCAAATAAGAGGAATCAGAGGGAGAAGCCATCGCACCAAGTGCATTCAAGATTCAGAATAACTAGATCTATGAGAGGAAGAAGTCTATCAGAAAATAAAATCGAAGAACACAATATCAGATATGAAAGCGAAAACAAGATTGATGAACACGCCGTTAGGCAAATGGCGATAAAACCATATAGAAGCCCATAGCACACTTGTTTGTAAAGGCTTTCTTCATTAACTTTCTTGACAAGATAATTACAATAGTATTTCAGTATATATAGCTTATGAGTTGTTACAAGAAAAAGACAGTTGAGCCCCCTAACCATTCTAACTAATTACAACTCAAGACTAACAAACTCTAACAAACAAAATGTTAACTAGAGACTGTTTTTAATGGCTAATCATTATCCTCTTTACCTGCTACCTCACAGTTTAATGTTAATTCTCTTGTCAACATTATAAAATGGAAAAATTACATTCCCATCCCTATTATTCCTACTCCATTGATTAAAACCTTATTCCTTTTGAATTTTTTTATTAAGGTCCTTATATTGTAATAAACGTCATTAATTATATCAATAATAAAATATGTTTTATTTCTAAATAAGTAAATATATTCATTTAGTATTAGAAACGTTACATGACACACCTCGACCTAGATCGAGACATGTTGGCCGTCACGTGAAAGTAACGTAACCATGTGCACAGTGCGGAAGCAATAAAGATATAGAGAAATATGAATAAATAAAAAACCAAACTACTAAAAGTACTAGCTAAGAAAAGGTGTTAGTGCGAGATTAAGTGTGAAATACATGACCAGAGCATAATTAGTTTAGGTGTAGTCTACCAAGACAAATACTAATTTACAACACCCAAATGTGATCCTACATTTATGATGATCTGTCAGAACCACCGAAAAAATCCTCATGAGCCACCAATGATAACTCCTACCTAGAACCTGGAGGGGCGCAAATCAGAAAGTGTGAGTGGGCAAAAATAAAGCTTTTCAAAATCATTTCATTTCTCAAAA
>JAOTRO020170110.1:0-12456 GCA_028566515.2 Pyracantha coccinea | reverse complement strand
TTTTGCTGCGATTGGGTACACGAGAGATGTGAGTGAACGATTGAGTTTCACACATTTAAAAAGTACGATTTTACCTCTAATCACATGTTTCCGATGCATGCTCATTTGTAATTCAAAAAGTAAGAAATTTAAGAGAATGTTTCTAAAACAAATGATAACCTTCAAGATTAGAAAACTAGAATCCACTGGAGGATGGAAAAATCTCCAACTTTATGATAGAATAAACTGAAAGATGACGACCCTCACTCCGAATAAACTGGTTTATACACTACCTGAATCCATAGGCTTGCTAGTAATTCTAATTGTAAACAAAACATTAAAGTAATAAAATTTCAAGATTATACTCAAAACTTAATATTATGTTTTAACCCAGAAGAAAGAATTTAAACTAAAAAGCTCAAACATGGTATTACGGGCCAAATCATATACTTGAAATTTGTTGTCAACTTTATGTCTGAATTTGTTATTCGATCTACTCTACCATCTTTTGTAATACTTGTTTAGATTGGTGATTATGGTGAAACACATTGAAGAAACTAGAAAATACATATAAAGAGTGACTAAACGAGGTAAGGAGGGTGGTGGAGGGATGTGGGGGGAAATGAAGTAGAACAAATGAAACAAAAACTTGAGAACATAAAACCTACTTAAAATTGTTTCTAGTTTGCATTTCATATACACTTCTTCCACTTAAATTGTGGCTCTGGTAACCAGTCTATTTTTAGTTTTTGTTTTTATTTTGTCTTTGCGATAAAAGGAGTGGCAAAAGAATGCTGAAAGAGATGGAGCGAGAAATGAATGAGTATCAAATAAAAATAAGTGAAAATAACTTAAATTTTTTGTCAATTTTTGTTTTTTGGTTCTCATGCATTTCTAGATGGTGTATATATATATATATATATAAGAAGGTTATCCGACTGACCCAAAAATATTACCAAACTAGCACTATGCATGTAATATCTCCTTACTGGAATTGGTAAACTAAAAAGTATTAGTTGTGGAAGTTTAACAAGTACCTTAGTTCCCAAAACTACAAAGACCAAAATCACAACTTGCCAGTTGGCCTGATTTATTATGTACAGGGACGAACCTGTTCCCTTTGAATTTCAAGAGCCAAGGATAGACTAGAGTTCCATAGGTTGATCCTTAAATCCACCTTTTTTATTGTTTTTGTCAAACGAAAAAGCTTCACTAACTTAAACAAAATTACATCAGCATGGAGGACGAAGGGAAATACGCCACGGTTGGTGGGTGGCTGCTCGTCAATTCCATCAAGGAAATACAATCTTCTTAGTAGCATATATATATATATATATATATATGTATGTATGTATATATAATATTTACTGGATTTGAAACAACGTAATAAAATATTTACAGGGTTTGAAAAAGTCTTCTTAACAGCATATATATATATGTGTGTGTGTGTGTGTGTTAATTCATGAGAAAACAACGTTTGAACTCCGTCGTTGTAATCTTGTAATGAACACAGCAACGTACGAGATGGACGTTATTATGTATTAGTTAATTTCGTGAGAAACTTTTGAACTTCATCGTTGTCTTCTTGTAGTGACAGCAACGAGGTACATAATATTTATATATATTAGTTAATTTATGAGAAGTTTCGTTTGAACTCCGTCGTTGTAAACTTGTAGATGAGCAATAAGAAGGTATATTGGATGGGTAGTAAATAAAGTACTCACTCGTGAGTACTTAAGCATTATCTTATTATATATATATATATATGGAAGAGGTCCATATAGATCCAATCTAA
This sequence comes from Pyracantha coccinea, assembly GCA_028566515.2. Classification (NCBI taxonomy): domain Eukaryota; kingdom Viridiplantae; phylum Streptophyta; class Magnoliopsida; order Rosales; family Rosaceae; genus Pyracantha; species Pyracantha coccinea. The sequence continues at coordinate 10,682 of JAOTRO020170110.1, read as the reverse complement.
TTAGTAGATTCAACCTAAATTTTCATAAATTTCGGTGGGCATGTGTGCATATTTGTAATTAGAGAAATGCTAAGATCTCTTTCAAAGTAGAAATTTTCATAGACTCTCTATCATCTCTAAGTTTAACATTAATCATTATGTCAACATTATAAAACATTGTACCAAAAAAAAAAAAGGTGGCAGAGAGTTCATGGAGAGTTCCACTTTTAAGAGTCTCCTTAGCATTTCTCTTGTAATTAATTTGTATGTTAAGTTATGTTTATGGTTGTATATAATATTTCTCTTGATACTTGAAGATGTGTGAAATTATTAAATAACTTGTTTATTTATGCTGTGAGACATATAATAATGTAATTAGTAATACACACGCATAATCAAACTCACACACACGTTCATACTAATTAATTAGAAATATACATATTGGGGTTATAAACATGAAAATGCAGTTGTTTATATCTTCTTCAGTTGGCTTCTGTTTGGTTTTTGACCTCATCATCTATGTGAGCATTATGCCTAGATAATGAGATAAACTTCATTGCACCGATGGATTTAGAGTGGCATCGCAGCTGTAGATAAGTTTCTCACCTGTTTACGAAACACGTTCTAACTGGCTATTTGCAATATGGATTCCTAATTTTGAATGTTTGTTGATGGGTTTGATTAGCAAAAGTTGATTAAACTTCCAAGCCCGCTTACGGTTCATAAAGGCTCGCTTAACTGAAGATGCAAAGCCGGAAGCTTCAACTTGCAAGAATTGACAAGCATTTCAAGAAAAGGAAGTGATTTTCACACGGTATTTACTCGACGTAGAGGAAAAACTAAACCGAACCGGTTAAAAAAAAATGTGCAACCTACATACACACAAACGCACTTTGTTGGCACCATTCAGTAATGGTACGACCGCAACCATCTCTCTCTGGAGCCTCGTCTTGGTACCGAAAACCAAAGAAAATCCGAAGTAAAATAGTTTACCGAGGCGGTTTAACCAAATCTAGTAACAAATACAGTCCAATTCCAAAAAGTCCGGTAATAGTACGGTCGGGGCTCAGGAACTAAACATTGAAACATGTTATGACTTTGTTTCAACTGGTGAATGCTTCCTCCGTTAAATTTTTGAAGCATGCTGAGCTGTGTTGTTTGTTAAGAACAACATAATTTAATGTTCTGTAATTATCTAAAATTTAGAATTATTTCTATTCACTTTCATAAGATACAAAATGCATAAAGGATATATTCCTGCTAACCAGAGACGCAGACGGAGGGGGAGAAATTCACACATGAACCAAAACGAAGTTGAAGTCTCACTTTTCCTCTTTATATACACATTCCAGACTCGGGAGATTTCATGCCTTATCGCCAACCGCATAACGTTTCCTCGTGGGACTTAAACCTGATGAATGGAGCTGTTTTCGCTTTTTCACTAGTTGCATTGCAGTATGTCTGTCATCTCGAGCCTCCTCAGAATCAGGCTGTACATACAGTTCAAATTGAACTTATATTCTTAACACAAAATATATAGAGATTTATACCAAAAAATTATAGTTCTGTGTGTTAGCACTCTATTGAATTTGATGCAATGACCTCAATAGAAGATTTTTAAATTCAATCAAACAATCAAATATGCATGAAAGACGAAATACGTATAAGTAATGAAAAAGTAAGATGACAGTGGCACATCCTTTACACGTTTTGAAATGTAAGGCTTTGTTTGGTACTCTACTTGAATCCTATTTTTTAAACTCAAAAACACTTTTCAAGTTTTAGGTATTAAAAACTTGTTTGGTAGGACTATTTTCAAAAATTGAACTCAAGAGTAACTTAAAAATATAGCCTATTCTGTAAAAACACCAAAAGTGAGTTTTTAGAGTTTTTAAACTTAAAGCTCACTCCTTTTTTATTCCCTCTCACTCCGAATCTATCTCTCTCATTCTTCTCTTTTTTTTCTTCTTTCTCTCTCCTCCAATCCCCCTCTTCATTCTTTCTTTTCTTTCTTTATCTCCTCCTCCTATTCTCTATCTCATTCGATTCTCTCTTCTTTCTCTCTCCTCCGATCCTCTCTTACTTTCTTTCCTCCTCTATCCTCTTTCTCCCTCTTTTGCGACACCCTCTCTTTGGATCTTTTTGTCCACTTTAAGTTTTAAGATCTAAAAATTTTAAATCTCATACCAAACAAGTTTTTGAGTCTTAAAAAAAATTATTTTCAAGAGATGTTCTTAAGAAACGTTTTGAGAAATGATGAAATTTTTTAATAGGACACCAAACAAGCCCTAAGCTTTTTAGTTTGGGAAAAGATTCTTGCTTGAACAGGTATTATAGATCGTGCAGACAGTGTTTCTTCCTTAGAGTACTGTGATTTGCAGACATAGGATTGGCACCCAATACTCAACTTATTTTAACTAATATGCATTAAACACAATCATCCACTAAATCCCTATTTCGATGAAAAAACAAAAAATTACTCATGATGAAGACGAATAAGCTGCAGGGTTTATTAGATTAGCACATAATATTGCAGTATCAGACTCCACCTAAGCTCAATAGCTCAAAGACGTATCAGAAAACAGCGTAAGAAGATTTGAGAACTACAGATTTTAATTTCTTGAAGGGTGAAACAATACCTTGATGGCTAATGCTCTGTCGAAGCTTTGAATGGCACTATCAGGCTCCCCAAAGTTTAACTGTGCTCTACCAAGGGTAACCCAAGCCTGAACATATGATGGCAAGTGAAATTAGGACAAAAGAAAATCATTACACAACCAAAGGAAATATGAGAGGACATTGCTTAGTTATGAATCATAAAAGCATCAGCCACAATTATCACCGTATGCATAGCAAGTGAAAGTACCCATCGACACGGATCTAAGTTTCAGGGACCATTAAGGATGATGGCTAAACCTTTATCTTCTTTCATCAGCAACACACATAGATTACAACAGAATTTATCAGAAAGAAAAAGAATTAATGGGAGGAGTCAGATTTAAAATGCTAATTGCATCAAAGATTCTACAAAGCATATGAATGAAAATTTCCCCTCCCAAATTTCCTAGAGCAATGAACACCATCATAACTTGGCACTGGCACATGAACAAATAATAAGGTGACAACCGTTTCAGAAGTATAAAATTTTGACATACCTCAGCCCATGAAGGCTCCAACTCAGTAGCTCCTGCCAATTTTAATCAACAGATAAGTACAATAAAGCACTTGCAATTGAACCAGAGAAATTGCAATACGCATAAAATTAAGCTTTAAAAAGTTATATTGTGTGTGCAGCTTCTGGAAAGTGTGAACATAAATTAGCGAATAAGGACCCAAAAGTGCAGAAAGAAAAAGAGTGTAATACATTTTGGAACCAAATAATGCACGTGGAAACAAAATATATGTTTGATGGCAACCTGAGAACCTTATGTTCATATCACGTATATGTACCTATTAAGAACTAGACATACTTGTGCAAATATGGAAAATAATATACCCCAAAGGGAGATAGAAGGGAAACCTACGAGTCGCTGTCTTCACCGCATTCCATGCATCTCCAACTTCAAGTAATACTTGTGCCTTCTGTTCATGTAAAACTGCATTTTCAGGCCTCAACATAAGAGCAGCCTCCCATTTTCCCAATGCTTCACGGTACTTCCCATCCTTCAAACATCGGTTTAATATGAGAAAATGCCATTAAATCATCCAGATCAGGAATCAGCAGAAATTAGTTCACACCACGATCTTAGTTATACATGTAAGATCTTGTACATAATGAGAAGATTTCTCTTTTGTTTTTCCTGCAGTCTTCCTCTAGCAAGAAATTAGTAACTAAAATATTATATGCCACTCGGCCAGTAACTGAAAAGGGCCAGGAGTGAGTACCTATCGCTTACAATAATCAAACTACTGTATTCGACGTGAAAAGACGATGTCCTCACCTACAGACAAAAGGGACCAAAAAACCATTCTTCATATATCTCAACCACGAGCATATACGTGCTTCGTTTTCTTTTGTTTCTATATGCAATTCAAGATTTTTTTTGTGTTGATATTGTCGATTTCTGATGTAAGTAGTGTCAAATCCTTCCCATAACAGTATGCAATAGCAAGCACTAACTAAGAATTCTGTCGAGCTTATTTACTTGCTTAGTGCTTGCCACTCCACTTCGACAAGATTATATCTACTACTAAGAATCACTAGCTGAAAACTTTCATGTTTTATGAATCCGGCAGCTAGTTTTTCCCACTTTTAAACTTTTCCTTTCATCAAATTCCGATTTCAACAATTTGGGCAGCTACAAAAATCTACCATAATTCTAACAATCACAGTTGTTGAGCAGGCTGACTAAATTGGTTATCTGGGTTCCATCAATTATCACATCAAAATGAAATTACATATCAAAGAACATAACTTGGGCAATTACATTTTCCCTCTGCAATGCATAATACCAAAAAAAAAAAAGTGAATAAATAAATAACTGGGGTTATTTAATATTTATTACCTCCGCGAGCTTAGTTCCCTGAGCTTGAAAGGAGTGGAAGAGTTCAGCAGCGTCGGATGGCTCGCTCTCATCGGCTAGCTTGCCGTGCTCTGTGTTGTTTTGAATATTATTGCTGGGTTTTTCTGCTGGGTGCGGTTGATTGCTGGGTTCCTCGTTTTGCCGCTCGAAAGGGAGATTTGGGTAAGTTGATACGATCCCCAGAGGCCGCTTCTTGTTGTTCTTCCACGCTATCTTCATCTCTCTCTCTCTCTCTCACTTCCCTCACTCAGGCACACGCGCTCGATTTCAGAGCTTCCAGACCGCACCTCCTTTGTTCTTTCGTTTCGGGTTCGCCCGAATGTAATAAATACCCGTACGGTTAAACCCGAACATGTAATTGGGCCCAATGAAGCATGGAGGCTCCTGTTCTTTAATCTGCTATTTCCACACAGCCCAATAAAAAAAATTTAAAAAAATAAAACCCTAACAAAGGAGGGGCCGTATGCAGTGAGTAGGTTTTGTGCGGAGGTAAGGACGTGGTGCACTCTCCTCCGGCGACTAATTCCAAAAGCGGTTTTTGGGAGAGTGAAAGGTACATTCATACAAGGCCCCAGTTTGAAGGGTTACTAAAAAATTTTGCCATCTAAAATTTATATGTGATAGTCACTTAGTATTACGGTCTAGTAGTATTGTTCTTCATTTGTAAGTAAGAGCTCTTATGTTCAATCTCGTCAAAGGCAATTTGAACCATATTATTGCTAGTTCATTGTGAGACGTAGCCTACCCCCTCTATCTTAGTGTAGATACTATCATTTGCTCAAAAAAAAAAAAATATGATTTTATTAGTACTTCAAAATTTCATTGTTCACTCCTTATAAGTGTAAATTTTTTCTTTCGAAATATAAAAACTTGCAGTGCACAATGAGATATTTGGAGTGTCAATAACAACACCATAAATAAATAAAAAATTCTTTCAATTTTATTATATAATAATGCTATATGTTCAAGTGAAACTTTAAAGTCAAGTTTTTAAAGCTTTTTTCTTGTTTGGTTGTTTAAAATTGAGCTGCTTTTGATTATTTAGTGAAGGTTATGCTTGAATCTGTTTTTACTTATTATTTAATGACATTTGTAAACTTACAATCAGTGAGTTAAGTTATTACTTTCTAGAATCAATACATTATCCTTTTTTTCTTCTTCTTTTGGAAAAGCTATCTTAAGAAGGATAGATTTTTCAGTATGCACAGATCACGAGGGCACATATGCCATATGTCAGTATACAAGTGGAGGTACACTTGAAAAAAAAATTTCCTTCCACTTGAATGAGGAATGAGGACATATGGTGTTTCACCCCGTGTTTGGACAACTTGAAAAATCTCTCCTTAAGGAGGGACCTTTTTATAACTTTCACCCAAAGATTTGGAAATCTCAAACACAGCCCTGATGATTACCAATCCATTGGTCTGGAAATAATTCTCATAAATAAGCATAAACAGTCATTCTTTAAATGGCTAACACAAGCATACGCTAGAAGCACAAACACCACTAACATAGAATTGCCATAAAAATGGCAAACGAATTTGTCTTGTGAACAAATTAAATAGAAGTAGGGTTTATCCTTTTTTCACCTTTTCTTTGGACCATGCCACCACGAGCATGCTACCATGCATGCACAGTCAATGTGAGCTATGGTGAACACACAACACATGGACCGTGATTTAGTAAAGTGACAGTGAGTTCTGCAATCACTACCACTTACCCGCGTAAACGAGTATAATTTTGACACGTCTCACTTATGAAAATGCTGCAAATGCATGTAGGAAAGTTATTTTCTGTAATCAGCAACTAATACTTGAACTCCACGTGTCTCTTGGCTGCTGATAAGCTTGGGTGCTTGTCGCGGAAGTTCACCCTGACTGAATTTATTACCCTTATTAAGGTGTAGTGGCCAGTGGGACTTTAAAATCCCAGGCTGTAAACCTCTCGCTCCCCATACCAAAAACTATTGAAACAGAAAAATAAAGGCGGTGAGAATTTGAGAAGAGAAAGCAGCAGCAGAAGAAGATTAATGGAGAAGAAAAACAAGACAGAGGTTAATGGGTTCAAACCTAAGAAGGGTAGTGTGTTCCCAGGAAAGAGAAAGCTGGTGAAGAAAATGGTTTTGGATTCCATGGCGGAATGGGTTTCTTCTGTTTTCTTCCCTGCTGATTGCCTTCCTCCTCCATCCTCAGCAGCCAACATCACCAAACAATCAAATTCCAAGGGAAGCAAACAGGGAGTCCCACACCAGTGCAATTGCAAATGCTCTGGCATATAATGCATCATCATTATTTGGTGACAAAGTCTTTGATCTTCGAAGTTTGGTGTCTTTTCTTCTCTTATAAATAAAATAGAAGATTGTGCGATTTAGCTCTCATAATAGAATAACACGTGCACGTTGTTTTTTTCTTCTTCTTCTTTGAGAATTGGAATTGTATCTTCATGAAGATGTGAATAATTTTGTGTGCCAATGCTTTTAGTTGTAATGAAATACTATATATCAAGAACTAGGTTTACTTCTTGTAATGGTGGGTGGTGGTTTACAAGTTTGGAGGTTTTTACTTTTTGAGGTTTATCGGACTAAAAATAGCTTGCTCTGAGGCCACTTAATTGGATTTTACACTTTCCAACTCCTTTTTGTTTTTTTACGTGTCCGTAAGAATTTGGAAAATTGTTGAAAAAAACGACTTTTATGTAATGAGATTACTTTTATCCCACAATCATACTTCAAGTATTAATTTTGGAACAGTTTCATACCTCCGTTAAGTTTTTCATTAAAATTTTTGTAAATTGATAACGTGCTGTCCATGTAGATAATAACTGACTGCTGCGTGTCAATATAGGCTCATTTCAATATTTAAAAAATACAAAAAAAAAAAAAAAAAAACTACCTGTCTTCTATCTCAACCAACCCCCTCGCTTCCATCGTTTCGGTCGCCGATGACCCCCGCAACAAGAAGCAGAAGACCAAAACCCCCGTCGGAGTGTGGGACGAGCATCTCATCGTCCTCCTGCGACAGTTGCGGCTGCTGTTGCTGTTGAAAAAACAAGGTCAACATGAGAGCTCCGATCTGCAAATTGAAACCCTAGCACAACATTCGTACGCCAAAATGAAATCGTCTTGAGATCGCATTTGAAAGGAGGTAGAGACGGGTTCAGTAATCACATCTAACGGCGGAGGAGTCATCAGAGTCATAGGCGCCGGAATTGGAGGTCGTCTGATCGACAAATCCGAGTGACTTGTGTGCTAGCTGATGACGAGAAGATGAAGACTGAGAGATTTTCTGGAGCAGTGGAGAGAGAGAAATGGGTAGAAATTAGGATTTTGTAAATTATAATTTAAGTGTGTTAAAGGAGATGGAAAATTGCAGGTTGCAGAGAGGGGATTTTAGAGAGAGAGGAATAGGGAAGAAATTATGGTAGGAGGAGAAATATCCACATGGGTTCGGCTTGTAGGGATTTTAGAGATAGAGGAGGATGAGGAAGAAATTACAGAGGGAAGAAGGAAATGAGGGGTTGGGGGAGAAGACGAGTAGGGTTTTTTTTTGTGTTTTTGTATTTTTTTTAAATTTTTTAATATTGAAATGGGCCTATATTGACACGTGATGCTCAGTTATTCTCCACGTAGACATCACATCATCAGTTAACAGAAGTTCTAATGGAAAACTTAACTCATGTATGAAACTGTCCCAAAATTAAGACTTGAGGTATGACTCTGGGATGAAAAAAAGTTCATGTACTAAATGTTAAAAACTATAAAACTTCAGGGTAGTAAACTAAGATTAACCCTAAAAAAAATTGAACTGCATCTCGAGTTTAGATAAGTACTACAATACCAAAATCCCAACACATTATCATCTTACAAGGGTAACAGCTACCTTCTGAGAAATTTTTCGGGGTGACGGGAACCCACATCACCATGGACAATTGGTGTACCCATCCAATGGGAGGATGCCATGTTCCCCCATTAAAGAATCTAAGGAAAACTAATGAAAAGTCTCCGAAAAACTTCTCTTTTAATGAAAAGTCATTTTTGAAAGTATAGTGAATAGTATCAGTTAAAGGTAAAAAAAAAGTGGTTTTTCGTTAAAATTGAACAGTACCGGAACGTTTTTAGTAAGACTCCAAGAATCTATCTGATTTAGTTTATAAGAAAATCAATTAAACAAAAACTAAAACATCTCGATAGCCGAGCCAAAACAACCCAGAGCGCCCCTCCCCGGCGTCCGATCCGTGTTCCTCCCAAATTTTCATCCTTCTTTTGCAGAGACGGGAAAAGAAGAATGCAATTTTGGTCATATATTCTTGGAAAATTTTGAGTCATTCAACTTACAATCTCTAACTCGCGCCGCTATTAACTTAGTGAGAAAACTCATGTGCTCGTCCGCCTCTCAGTTTCATGCCCATCACAAAAAAAACCAGGCAATGAGCAAAGATTGCCCATCAAAGAAAAACTCGAACATCAAGTCGATGAAGATGACGACGAGGAAGATGGGTTCGGCACATAGCTTCGGCGGGTTATCAATTGGAGGAACTCCATCTGCCACTCTTGCTTGTTGTTGTTCGTCTATAAGGAAGAGGAAGAGAGGGAGGTGGTGTGGTACCAAATTTCGACGGGATTGGGGTGGCGTGTTTCGCCGGAGAGAGGGTTGTATGGCCTGGAGAATTTGTATTTGAATTTTTCTGTTTCAGTTTTTATCTAATGAATTTTTTAAAAGATAAACCTTGTGGATTTATTAATAAAACAGGTGGAGAAACTTCATTGAAGGAGTATTCCAGCTATCGGCTATCCATGGTGATGTTAGCTCGGCTGTCGAGATGTTCTACTTTTTGGGTTTAGTGTTTGTTTAATTGATTTTCTTAAAAACTAAATAAAAAATATTCTTTAATGGGGACCGTGGCATCCTCCCATTGGATGGGTATACCAACCCGCATGATGATGTGGGGTTCGTCACCTGAAAAATTTCTCCTACTTTCTAGCTTTAGTTCAAAGAATATATGTGGAGCCCATTTTGCTGCATGCGCAAAACATGCTCATCAAATTGGGGTATCCTATTCCCTCATTTATTTTTACTTCTTTCATATTTTTTTGTTAATTTTTGTTCTTCAAGTTTTTTTTCATTTTATCTGATTTAACGGTCGAAAATTAAAAAATGTATGTATGAAGTAAAAAAATGGTGTGTCAACACCCCCATCAAATTTGTTGCATGGTTTTACTCTGTCGTTTACTTACTCTCTAAGAGTCTGGTCTGCACCCACTGCAAATTTGAAAAAGGTACTGAAATTGGCAGGGCTTAACCCTAAATCCTATATATGCAGCACACAAGCATATCCATGAGCGGATTTTGTAAGGAAAGATTTTATAATAACCCAAAGAAAGTTTTATAGGTGGGCTTAATTAAAGCGCTCCACTCTCAGATGGCTTAGTCTTCCGTTTTGGTTGCCCATCCGAAAAACGGAGACGAGAGTTCTACAACGGTAACACTGAAAAAAAATTCACTTTTCTTTAGTGTGTGCCGATAAAGACACTCTAAAGAAAAGTAAGAAATAGAAATTTTTAAGGAAAGCTTTCTTATCTTTTTTGGCAAGGAAAGCTTTTAGATTGTGTGCTGAAAAGGAAATAAAGGGCAGGAAGCAGAGTTTCGTACTCTTCTGTAGTGTGGGTTTGGTTAAGTGTACTTGACTTTAAAAGTGCATGACAACTCCAAATGGTTGTTAGAGCAGTTCCACCGGGGAACTGATAGGCCAGCACCCAGCCAAAAAACCAGCCTGGCACCCGGGCTATCCACTCCAGCCGAGCATTTTGACCGGCACCCAGCCTAAGCCAGGCAAGAGACCAACCTAAAATTGACAGACCCACATGTCGGGCCATCTGACGTGAACCGGCCTGAAATTGACAGACCCACATGCCGCTCCTCGGGGCTGAGGTTGATTCCGGGGCAGAGGGAGATTCTGGGTTCTTGCTGCAGAGCTCCTCCAAATCCGCATGGGGAGAGAGAGAGAGAGGGAGAGAGAAATGCAGGGAGGTTGTCTGCGAAGATTGTTTCTGTTAGTTCTGGGTTTCGTTCGTACAAGGTTCTTCTGATCGGAGCTGGGATTATCGCGCCGTTGATTCGGGTTTTGGAGTGTGGGAGTGAGGTTGGGAAAGAAGCAGCAGCAAAAAGTTTACAGAGATTAAAG
>JAOTRO020170071.1:0-12468 GCA_028566515.2 Pyracantha coccinea | reverse complement strand
ACCAGTTTGGTACTGCTTAACTTATAAAAAAAGCTGGTATCAAAAAAAATTGAGTGCATTTTTGTATTGGGTAAACGTTCAAATTCAGCTTTTTTTTCACAGTTTTAAGTGAAAAAAAAAGCCAAAAAATAGGAAGTTGCAAATCTCAGCTTTGAAAAACAGCTTTTAATCCCAAGCGATAGGTGAACAGTAACATTAAATGAATTTATCAAAATTGGCAATCTTGCCCTCTCTTCCTCTTTCCTCCAGCCTTGCTCTCCATCGTTGAATTTCTGAGCTTGTCCGGATTTCTGGGACGGCAACAGCGGGAGGTTCGTCGGATTTCTGGGCTTCGGTTGATGCGACCTAGCCTTCCTTAGGATCTGACAGAGACAGTCAGAAAGAGATCTGGCAGAGAGAGTCAGAGAGAGAAGGGGGATAAAGGGATTGAGCGGCGGAAGAGAGAAGTATAGAGGTTCTGCACAAAAAAAATAAAAAAAATAAAAAATAGGAATAAGGTAGAAGAAAACGATCCATGTGAGTTAAGAATAGAATAAAAAAAATATAAATATCATAATATCATGATAAAAAAAGGTAAAGAGTGACTATAAAAAAAGGTAAACATTAACAAGATTATATCAAACACTGTATTATTTTACAAATGTAATTCATGAATGCATCTAAATTAATTTCAAGTACATTAACAATATTGTACTAATGAATCCTAACTATTCACTCTAAAATATTTTAATTGAATTAGTTTGTCATATTAATTAATATTTAAGATAAAGTTTATAAATTTTTTTTTTTAAAATAAAGTATATTTAGTAATTCACCTTTATTTATTAAGAAAATTAAATTAATGGTTCATCTAGTGTTATATCACTTTTGGTCATTTCACACAGTTACAGCTGTTTTACATAAAATACTGTTTTTTTTTCTTTTCCAAAAACGCTTTTACAAAAAAGTTTACCAAACACTCTGCTGCTTTATTTCACAGCTGCTTATTCTCACAGTATAGCAGAAACAATTTTTTTTCTTTCAAAGCATAACAATACTAGCATCGTTTTAAACTAAAGTTTGGCGACACCAATAATTATTTCTCTAGGATGAGTGAGTGTGTGCTAAGAAGAGTTAAAATGAAGGAGAGACTTGCTCCTCAAGGATTAAGAAAGAACCCCTCTTTCAAATATTTTGTAGTTTATTCATAGAATTTTGTGTTTATGATTGGAACCATTCATATTGTATATTATTCTATAAAAAGCACATTTACAAAAAATAAATTAAAACTAAAATCGTTTAGTCATCGAATATTATAAAAACAGATGAACTTATTTATTAAATGTATTACGAGGCGTCGATCTATTTGTTAAAATTAATTGACTAAATAATCTTAATTTTAATTAAATTGTTCTTTACAGAATAATTTATAAATTAAATGAAAAGCAAATTACCAGTCATTCGAAGAATGTTGTAGAGTGGCACATTGTATAAGCGAATTGAACTAAACATTCCCTTGAAAGCCGGACCTATCAGCTTCACCCACGTGTACACATCGACGTGCCGGCACCGGCTTCCGTTCCAGCTCTCCTCCACCAGAAAAGACAACCTCACCGCATCCTAATACCTTCTCTCTCTCTCTCTCTCTCTCCCCTCTCTCTTCCCCCGAATCATCGCCGCGTGCTTAGCTCCCGTTTTCGCCCCAATTCTCAATTCCTGTGCCCCGAACACCAATTTTCCTTCTATTTCCTTGAAATTCGTGTCGGGATTTCTCGGGAAAAGTAAGGGTTAGGGTTGGGGAGGGACAAAAAAATGAGCTTTCGGGATCTGCAAGCGGGTCGGGGCACCAATTCTTCCCGGCGAGGAGACCTCATAAATGGCAAGCAGGACCCCACCCAAGCTGTGGCCTCCGGCATTTTCCAGATCAACACCGCCGTATCCACCTTCCAGAGGCTCGTCAACACCCTCGGCACCCCCAAAGACACGCCGGACCTCCGCGAAAAGCTGTGAGTTGGTTCTTCACTTCCAATTGTCGATTGTGTATTGTTTCCCGAATTCTGTTTGACATGTGAGGTTTTGATTTTGTATTGTATGGTTGAGTTATTGAGGATTTTGTTTAATCAAGGCTGAATTAGGTTTTAGTTGTTGTTAAATCATGATAAGTTGGGTTTGATTGTTCGGATGGGTTTCGGCCTCCTGTTTGCTGTATAATTCGATGGATTCGGATTTATCTGTTTCGCTATCATTTTGGAGGTGCATGTAGTATCACTTCAAAGTATTCAAGAAAAAATAGCTAAGGGGCCAGTACAACTTAATTGTGACCCAATCATAAAGAATAGCGACATCCTGTATAGCAATGATGATTACTTCTTTCAAGTAATCAAGTTGCAAAATGTCATTTCTGGTCATTATTCATTATCTTTTCTTGTGAATGATTTTAGCAAAATACTGATAGATTCCATCGAGTAGTGCTCCCCGTATTGACATTTCTTGATTGCAGGCACAAGACAAGACTACATATCGGGCAATTGGTTAAGGATACTTCAGAAAAACTTAAACAAGTCAGCGAAAGAGATCATCATACCGAAGTTAATGTAAGCTTCTCTGTCACTCTCATCCCTCCTTCCTCCATCCGTCTCTCACACACACAGACACACCCAAAAGTAGACACATGCCTTCCAAAGTCCCAAATTCATCATTTCCACATCCAATTTTATCCAAATTCCTCATTTCTGATTAAACCCTAGATCCCAAATCCAATCCCAGAAGAAATTCTAGCGTAATCAATTCCATTTCCTTGCTGTCTATGGGGGTTTCAGGTCTGCTATCATCTTCCAGCATGTCTCGCCTTCGTCTTTCTCTTTCTCTTCTCTTCCTCCCTGTTGGTAAGCCTCGTAACCAATCCGCTCCGACCGTCTGGGGTGGTATAGCGAAAGTTGGTTTGTTACCAACCAATTCCAGCACTAAATTCCAGCACTAATTGCTAGGCCAATTAGTCTTGGAAAGCCTTATAGATGCTCCAGAATCACCAAAACGAGTACCACAGTTATCACCCACTAAGGATTATTGTGTTTGGAATCAGGTCGAAAAAAAGATATTATTGGCGTTACAAAATCTAAAATTAATGTCGGACTTTTACCCTGTCAAAATATCATAACTAGGTAAAATCTGATTAGTTCACTCTAGGGAATTTCCTTATTGGCCCTTCGAAATTGATTTATTTGATTCATTTGAAATGGTGCATTCTTGTTCTCTATTGCGGGTCGGTCTTTGAAAAACTCAAACTTTTTGGTGTGATGATCTTAGATGTCTTCAAACTTAATTGCAGTCAAGCAAGAAGATTACAGATGCTAAGCTTGCGAAAGATTTTCAAGCAGTGCTGAGAGAATTTCAGAAGGCTCAACGACTTGCAGCTGAGAGGGAAACAACATATGCTCCTTTTGTTCCTCAAGCAATTCTTCCATCCAGGTAACTTTTGCCAGAGGATTTATACAATTAATTCCAGTCTTTTATTTGTGTGCACGATTTATGTGATATCTTCCAGAAGATATTTTTGTTTTGTTTAGTTTGCATTACATCTACTGATGGAGGCCTCAATCTGAAGTTGTATGATTATTCTAAATTTTTTACGCAGTTACACTGCTAGTGAGATAGATGTAAACTCAGACAAAAGTCCGGAACAGCATGCTCTTCTTGTGGAATCTAGAAGGTGAGTTTTACTTAACAATGATAAGGAATTCTAACTGTTTTTGCAGAAAAGGGGTCGTTATTCTAAAACAACATTAAACGTAACTCCAAATCAAATGCTGAAAGGCATTAGTAGAATTTCCATTGGAAAAGAAGAAGGAAAGACGAGGGACAAACTAGTAGAATCGTGCATTTTCCAGTAAAAAGAAATTGAGTGAAATTATGTTCAATGGGAAAACGATGAGTTATGTACTATAATCTGGAGGCAATCAAAGAAATATAGATGAATGTTTCTCCAAGTCTAGTTTTAGGTTTATGGTGGAGGGATAGAGCCTTTGGTGGGAAGTGGTGCAGTGTAATGTGGTTCAGAGAAGAGGGGTATTTTATTGGTAGTCATGGGATAGGGTGTTAGAGACTGATATTCGTGGGTTTGCAATCCCTTTGGAACAAAGTGCAGGTCATACCATGAGATTGAGTGAAGTGTTTGATGAGTGTTGTGGTGTTGGAGCTCTGTATCTTGTGGAGCTTCGCTGGGATTTATGCCAAAGAGTTCACCAAATCGGGTGGGAGTTAGTCGGCCGCCTAGGCGGTATCTAGGCGGTCTAAGCGGCCGCGTAAGAACCTCGGCGGTTCTCCATCTCATTGCGATCTGACAAGAAGAGAGAGGGGCAATACATACAAACCCCATTGATCGTTCAAAGAATCCAACTCAGATTTCTTCACAAACTGCTGCTTGACCACCAGGCCACGCCGATGTTGTTTGATCATTCAGGATTTTGGGATGAAAGTTGAGGGTTTGGAGTAACTTGTGGAAGCGGGGAAGAGGTCTGATGATCGGAGAGGCTTCTTAATTCTAAAACAGAGAGGAGAGCAAGCAACTTCTCTTTGTCGAAAAAAGAGTGAAGGCGATGGAAACGAGGGGTTGAAATGAGGAATTGGAAACGAGGCTGGTTTTAATAAAAGCGAGAGAGGTATTTGGATGATTTGACTATTTTAATTAGTTGATGGAAATGAGGTATTCTTATAATAAAAGAGAGAAGACTTGCGATGAAGAAAGGTGGGGTGGGCTTGGGACGGGCCATTTTATATGCTTATCATCTTTTTTCACTTTTGATTTGGGGTTAAAAAAACAGCCCATCTTATAAGTAGACCTAGTTTTTGTTATAATAAATTTAATTAAATAAATAAAAATTACAAATCCGCCTAGACTGCCTAGGCGCTAGGCCCCAGTCAACCGCTCGACTAGCGCATAACGTTTTTTAGAACCATGTTTCTAGTATTTTGGTCTAGAAGCTATCTTTGAAATTTTTTGCATCTCCATTGTCTGTTGGAGTCGTCTATTGTTTTTCTATTATTTAACTGGTCTTTTAGTGTTTTGAATAACCATAAAAGTCACTTAGGTCAAGGTTGTTTCAGTCTTTAATTGTCTACAGTTAATACTCTTTTCTGTCGAAAGACAAAACATAAAAAACTGAACCATATCTTTTCATGGTCGTAAAACTTAAAGGTGATGGAACCACTTTACCATTTCCAAACCGCCCTCAAAAAGGGAATTGCATCGGCAGTAACCTTGTTGATGCACAAAATCAGCAAGACTTTGGAACAACGTAAAGTGTCAGGTTTGTGATCCTCACCCGATTGCTCCGGTCACCTAGTGAGGATAATATGTAAGGGATAGAGGTTAGGAAGCAAACAAAAGATGTACGTGGTTCACCCTAAGTTTGGCTACATCCACAGAGTAGAGGAGTTCTCATTAATAGTGAAGGGTTACACAAATACATAAGTTTAAGCATAATGACTAGTTTAAGTACAATAATGACATTAGGGATTAATTGTAGGAGAATGGTCTCCTTTTATAGTTGAGGAGAGTCTCTAGCTTCTGTCCACGGTTGAAGTGAGACTCTATAAGCTTTATTCTGACGTTGACATGTGTCATGCTGTGATTGGCCTCTTGGTTGGAGGGAAACTGTTGTGGGCAGGGTGCCTCAGCATGAACCCCTCAGTGGGTTGTTAACAGTATGACGTTGACGGGTGCTTGGTAGTTTCGAGATTGATCAAGTATGGTACAAACAAATCTCATTGCACCTCCATTCTTATTAGAAAAAGTTATATCGCAGAAAACATGTATTCCTTTCTTATTAGAAAGGCCATATAATAATTAGTAGTTAGGTTGGTTTATCTGAATATATGATATTGTGCCATTGGCGAAGGAAACGATGAGGGGAACAGTCGGTCAATTTCACTTTTTAATTAGCAAGGGAAAAAGTTTTTGAAGACTTATTACATTTAAGATGGGTAAATTTGGAAAACAAAATTTAATTAATTTTAGGGTTTGAATGCATAGTTTTAGGTGCAAGAAAATTGACACCGGGCGGAAAAGTGAGAAGGTGGCTGGCATTCCCCCTCCAAATTTTTAAAATTCCTGACATCTGAAGGTCAGAATAATCATGCCGCACACACCTTGTGTTGTTCTACATCAAACTTCCAATGCCTTTTTTTTGTCCTTAATGATACAAAAATAGTTGGCAGTGGGAGCCTTAGCATCAGCTGTCTTTGATTGTTGTTTGAATTATCTACTTCAGTTTAAAACTTTTATCAAGGTTGGATGTGCCATATATCTTTGGTTATAAGTGAGCTTTGCTGCAGACAAGAGGTCGTGCTATTGGACAATGATATTGCTTTCAATGAGGCCATCATCGAGGAAAGAGAACAGGGAATACAAGAAATCCAGCAGCAAATTGGTGAAGTGAATGAGATTTTTAAAGATCTTGCTATACTGGTTCATGAGCAAGGAACCATGATTGGTAGCTTACCTTCTCCTTACTCTCTTGAAGGCACTTATACTTATCTGGCTTGTGTTTTCTTATCGGTTATATCCGCTTTGTAGATGACATTGGCTCCAATATTGAGAGTGCTCACGCTGCTACTGGGCAGGCAAAGTCCCATCTAGTGAAGGCGTCAAAGACCCAAAGATCGAATTCATCTCTGGTAATTTGTTCACATTTTTTTATATGACAGTCTACATCCAAGTGTAATTATTTATATATTTTTCAAAATGTTTGCTTCAGAGACTCTTTGGTAATTTATGTTGCTAGGTTGTTATATGAATGATTCTTCAGTTCATTCTTGCATGAAAATGGGGTCCAAATTCACAGGTTAAACTGATGGTCCATGATAGTTTTCACAGCCACAACATTCTTCATTAGGCTTTGACATGAATTTTCAGAACCCGTAAACACATGAAATAATGCATTTAATCCCACTTAAGAAATATTGCCGATCTCTTTCAGTTCCTTTACAAATATATTATGTAATCACTTTAAAGTTAATGTTTTTATTTTTTGCAGACTTGCTTGCTCTTGGTAATATTTGGAATTGTGCTTCTCATTGTGATAGTAGTACTTGCAGCTTAACCAGAAGATTGTGCTGAGGTATCCCTCTGCTATTTCTGTAATGCCCAACTTGAGTATGTCGTTGTATTCTATATGTCGTTGTGTTCTAAGTTCGTGTGTATATATATATATATATTTATATATATATATAGGGGTGGACCGTTGGTATCCTTCACAATTTCTGGTTGTGGTTGGGTGAGGTGTCTTCTGTTTCAGTAAGTTGGTGTTTGGGGCTTCTGATGGTGTTCTCTGTGTGTGTGTGTTGTTTTTTTTTTTTCTTTTCTTTTTTTTTTAAATGTTACGGTGTTCTTTTTTATTTATATATAAGAAGTTATAATTATTTGGGTTTTCATTTATTAACGTTAATTAGTAAACTGTTTCGAATTCGATTTGGAGCTGGAAAAGGTATTCATACTTGATATTTTGGACCGATTTCCTAGTCCAGAAATACCGAGAGGAGAATACTATTACTAGCAAATATGGTTCAAAGCATGAGAATTGTTGGGCATTCAAGAATTAATTGCCTCTTTTCTTACCTCTTGAGAAAGGACAGCAATGGCACAACAAATATTTGAACTGCAGAGGCTTTGACTATTTGTCAGAAGAATCACGGAGCTGCTTGCAACTTGAAACCAAATTGAATGGTTGGTTTGAAATGGGGAAATGAATGATTATAGCACAATATGAAGGAACAAAACATGTCACCTTTTTGCCATCTTCCCACAGGTGCCTTTGATGCCGTGACCAAGATAATTCTCTCGATGTTTATCAACCTTAATAACATCGTCCCAACTGAATTAATTCTTTGCATCAAAGGAGAAGCAGAAAGTTGGTTAAATAAAAAAGGAATTTCAAAGCTTTCCAAGATAAGAATGCATCTACGATGTACAAGCATTATGTGCATTGACCATGTCCGTCCATTTACACAAGTATGTGATGGAAATCAGATAGAGGCACCTTTACTACGGTTAGATTACGATGTATAGAATTTCATACATTATTGCCATTTTTGGATCTTCCTATTATTCAGGGTACCAATAATTGTAATTAATTTCTGTAACTAGTAGGTTTATTTTCCTACAACTATCAGGGGGCGTTTGTTTGCCCTCGTTAAAGTTCACTGGACTGGACAAAATTAAGGGTTAGTCCAGTCCCATGTTTGTTCCCAGCAAGGATTAGCTTTAGTGAGACTACCTCTCACTCGCCTCGACTAAAGGCAGGACTATCCGGTCTTAGCGAGTACCCCAGAGAACCATGGGACTAGCTAAGACCATCATCTCTCTCATCCTCGTCCTGCTCGATGACTACTCACGACCACTCCTTGTGACCTCTGACAATACACTGTCGTTAGCTTTCCGATTCAACTATCTCTTTCAAATACGTTTCACAACCAATTTTCACATTAAAAAATATACCAAACTAAAGCTGGGAGTGAGGGGATTCCGTTTCCGTTTCTACCTGAATCGAGGCCAAAAGGTGGTCAAAGGTCGTCGGAAATTGGCCCGGAAGGCTCGGCATGTTTGGGTTTCTTCGAATCCATGACAGATTCGAGTATGCAAATCTTCGATCTGTGTCCAGGGATGGAGAGCAGTTTGTTGGTGGTGCTAACCTCATCCAATTCGACAGGTTTGACCGGAAAACATGATGGAAAACCTGCAACTCATTGGAAAAAAATGAGGATGTGAGGTTTCGAAGAATAACACAGAGCTAGAGCGAGGGAAAGAGGCGAGAGAGACTGAAATCCAGAGGGAGTTGGACAGAAAAAAGAGAGAGATAGAGATTGCAATTGAGATGTCTAATCTGGGAAAAGGAAGGGTGGGAAGGAGAAGGGAGAAAAAGAGGGAGAGAAAGAGGGAAAGAGTGATGGTGAAGGAAGGAAAAAAGGGGGAAAAGTATAGGATAATAATAAAATATTAATATTTATTAATTAAATGATATAATATTATTTATCCTGCTTTTTAGTCCGACAGTGCATCAAACGTTTTACTAAGCTAGTCCATCTTAGTCTATTCTAAGTCAGTCCAACTTAATCCCTCAAGTTAGTCTAATCCGATATAATCCAGTGCAACAAAACGTACCCTGATTGTCCATTCTTGTAAGATGAATTCAACAAAAATTACTTTATCCTTTGTTAAAAAAATTACTTTATCAGTGGCTCATACAGTGCCTGTGTGTAATGTATGATAGATCAAAACGTGGCACGTATACATAGTAAACGTGTCATATTCATAAGAAACGGTGCCTGCAAGTGTGAGGTGTCCAGTTGTTGATTGCTTTTTAGTTTCACTTTTTCCTTCCTCTTCCTTGCTGAAATGAACAAATTAACGAAGGTTCTAAGGTTTTCTCTTCTTGGCAAAAGCATAAGTAGAAAATTAGCAACTTTCAATAGGCGTTGTTTCACAAGTGTTGCAAAATGGGACAAGGCCAAGAAGTGAAGAATAAAGATGATGCCCAAGTTGAAATTCAGGTTTATTTCTGTCTATGTCTGTGCTCAAGTGTTTCAACGTGTTTATCTTTGTATCCGAGCTCGTGTTTGAATTCTGTCCTGAATGAAATAATGATTTTATGTGTTTGTTGACTAGACCCTAATATTGAAGTTGAAGTTAAATGTTGATTTGATAGTGATATTAATGTGCTATGTTGATTGTGTGACAAAATTAAATGGCAGGAAGGGGGGGAATATTTTTCTTCTACCGGCCAAGGGTAAACAAAGAAGAAGCGCACAGCTCAGAGACGACGTTCAACGGTTGTACATCGTTTAAGGCTGGAGTCCGGTTGAAGAAAAGCAGGACCCCGATTCGGGAAATGAAGGTGCAATGGCAAAGAAGAAGGGACCGAAAAGTTCTGGTGAAAGCGAGAAGGGTTCGGGTGGTAGCGGAAAAAGTGAAGGTGGTGGGCATGACAGGCAGGAAGTGAACATTGAGAAGCAGCCATTGCTGAGGTTCATAGTGATGGGAAGGAAAAGCCTTCCAGATCCAGGAAAGAAAGGCAGACCCTACTGGGGTTTTGTTGAGATGGTCACCACGAATTAAATTCATCAACCTTTTTTTTGTTAGTTTGTGTGGTTAATTCTCAGATTAGTTTTCATTCTCAGCTTATTTTTCGTACGTGTTACTAATCTTCATGTTATAATATGGATTGGTTCACGAATTTAATGTATTTAATTAATAATATGGATTAATCCATGAATCTAGGGTACTTGAATCGGTAATCCCACATATTAGTTCTAGTATATATATTTGGAAACTTGTTTTGGAGAAAATTTTGTATTTGATAAGTGCTACCTGATGATGGTTTATACTTTGGTCAGGGTATAGAGTTAATTTCTTGTGATAGTGCTATGGTCGCATGAGTTACTACTCATACTTTTGGAGATATTTTTGTATGTGGCAGATGCGATAACACACGGTGATGGCAATGTATACTTCAAGTGTTAACAGTCTAATTTTGAGTAATTTATTTGTAGTTTTGGACATAATACAAAAAAGATGGGTAGAGATCAGTTTTCATTCTATGTATATTGTATAGTGTTCATTCTATGTATGTTATATTGCAGAGGAGTATGATACTAAAACAAGAGGACACAGACATATACTTCTGAAGCAAGGGCATTAGGAGAAGGTGTTTACCGCATTCTGTGGCACGAGGGGGGGGAAGAAACCCCACACTCATCTGATTTACAAGCTGGAGTTCCCACCTGAAAATGAGAGCAATGAGCCTCAGGAGTCACTTAACATTAAACATGAAGGCTCATTTCATATTCAGATAAAGAACCCTGATCAACATGCCAGCAGCAGTACTAGTTCTCTGTCCAGAGGGCTACAGAACAAGCGCACAGCTAATTTTCCTGCCCACCTGCAAGACCTGCTTGGGAAATTACGGTACCACCCAGCTGATCCACGCGACTTCTTGAACTACGAAGGATGTGAGTTCTTGCTCATTTCAGCTTCGGATGATGTACAAGAGGAGTTAGGGTTGGATCTTCAGACTGAAGGGGAAGCCAATGAATCTTGTTCGGATTTGATCAAGACCTTCGGGGAGACTGCATCAACCAAACCTCTTCTGAAAGGCACTTGGGTGTGAAAAAAAAGGCAAGGATAAAAAATAAGAAGCCAGCCTTTTTGTTCCTTTGGTGGTGTAAATCTTGTTGCTTTGGACAAAACATTAGGAGTGAGTTTGTAACTTTTTACTTGGTGCTGTGAATGCAAACTGGCCATTTGTGCACGTGTAGAGACATGTATTTTATGCAAGTACTTTTGTTTTATTATCATACACCTCTGCCATACAACGACTGTGCAAATTGGATATGTCAATGTAGCTCCTGAACAGACGTTAAACCCATTCGCGAATTCCTTTTCACAAGTGACCCAATCCGTCCAGTCGTTGGATCGTATTTTTTAAGTTTATATCACAGCAAAAAATTATTGTTAAATGAACAGTGTCAGATCATACATATATATCATTTCCAACTATACACATATATCATTTCCAACTGGAGGGGTAAACATAGTCTCCTTAATAATGTATTATTTTTTAACTTTATACTTTAAATTTATTGATTAATTTAGATAAACTACCGTTAAATGTTTTCAAATTTAGCCGTTGAATTTAAATCAATTATTGCAACTAGTGAGTTAGGTCCCAAGAAAAGCCACATGCTATGTTTTAGCCCGAAATAGAACAAAACTCACCTCCAATGGAAGTTTGGGCAAGAAAAAAAAAAGAAAAAGGGACCCACCAAGCCAAACTCAAGCTCTTTGACCATTGGACTAGGCATGTTGAGCCAACCAGCCAGCCCGTTTGAGGGGCCCATGCTATCAATAGCCCACTTGCTAGCTGATGTCATATTTTGATTTTTTTAAAGTCCTATTAGATTAGGAATTTGATTGTGTAAATCATAACATATCTAGGATATCCTTATTGGATTATATCATATCTCTTAGACTAGATATTATCCTATTAGAGTTGTAATCCTAAAAGGGTAAGGAATTAACCTTCCCTGCTACTATAAATAAAGGCACAATGGGGTGGAATAGAACACACCTCAGAATTACATATCTCTCTTCTCTCCCTGTTGTCGTCAGCCCCTCTCCCTCTCTATCCTTTATACAGTTCAGTCAAATAGGCCTACAACACATTATCAGCACGCTCTTGACACTGTGCTAAAGAGAGTTTGTTCTTCAATCAAGGGAGTATTACGTTTTAATCATTCTTTTTTATGATTAGTTTATTATTTTATTGAATTGATCTACATATTATCGATTTAATTTAATTTTTTCTTTGTTGAACGGGATACAACTCATTGGAGATGCAATTCCGGCTTTCCAAGAAGGATCTTCTACAAATTCAAAGGCTCAGTTGTTTTCTGCCAATCAGGTTCCTTTAAAATAAATTAAGATATTTGAAACAA
>JAOTRO020170062.1:0-12469 GCA_028566515.2 Pyracantha coccinea | reverse complement strand
TTAATAACCCACTTAAGGTGGACTTAAATAGGCTTTGAGAGAAATTTATTTCCCTTTCCTAGAAGGACCTAATTTCCAATTAAAGAATCTACATCAAAATAGGAAACAAGTTTATCTTTCCTAAAACAAGAAGATATCTACACCTGCTACCATTTCCTGTGAGCAGCCCAACAGGTGTAGGGGCATTTATGGAGCCAAAAATAATCACAATGTGACACGTGGATCTTTGGATGAAAAAGACAAGAATACCCTTGAGGCACATCGGGATTCCTACACGAGAGCAGCGGACAATCATCCCTCAACCAAGTCAAAAGTGCCCAAAATAGGTAACAATTCAAAGGCTATTTCATCCATCCTCATCATATCCTTTCCACAAGGTAACTCCCAAATCTTTCCCTTTTTATTATACTAATTAGCTAATCAATTAGGAAATTATTCTATTAATTGGCTAATTAATTAGTAATTATTCAATTATGCCCAATAAAACACAAATCAAGAACCAACCCCACAAAAAGAGCGAACTGGCCCATCCTCTATCACCCAAGGAGGCCAGCCACACCCCTATAAATACACCATCATTCTCTCCAAACTTCAATTCCAATTCTCATGCTAAATTCTCCAAACACCCGACAGAAAATCATCATGGGCGCGTTAGGCTCTTAGTCTTGACCTAAAGTGTTATATGTTTTGTAGGTGCAATTTTGTCCAAGAACAAGGAGGAAGAAGTTTACATCCACAACTATTAAGACTGAGAGTTGGTGGGAAGGTCGGAAACATTACTGGGTCAAGTCTAATATTGATTACTTTTCTTTTCTTAATATTTTTCTACATATTTATTCGGAAGAAAAACAAGAAACCTGGTCAGGGAAAAAGGGAAAATCTGATAAGGAAAAAAAGTGGGAAGAAAAGAGGAAAAATCATGGGTCATTAGATGAACTTAACGATGTATATTAATTAGGAAGAAAATTAATTATAATGATTTAAAGATAAATACATGGTAAAAAATTCCACTCAAGCTTATCACATGGAAAATTTTGAATGGTTTGTAGTGCCATTCAGCAAAAATTAGTGGCAAGTTGAACCCCACGCAAGTTTTTCTCAGGTGGTTGAATTGACTATATGTGTAATAAGATGGATTTATTACCCATTTGATTCTTTGTAATTAGGGTAGTTCTTATTACTTATTCTTGCCTTGTAAGTCGCAGTTGTATTATACATATCTGCTCCTTTGTGATAGAATACAATCAAAAAACTTAAACCAAAATTAGCATAGTAGAGATCCTAGGTTTTTTGCTTTGCCTGTTCCCTTTTTTCTTAAATGAAAAAATAGAACACCTTCAAGGAAAACCTGCTGCCCTTCCATGGTGGAATCACCACTGACCACTGATTCTACCAATTTCCACCCTATTTGATTTTACCCCTACTACTTTTACTACTACCGCTTCGAATTCCTAAAGTAGTAATGCAAATTGTGCTTCACGACCAAGTTTCTACGCTAGGCGCTAGTTGGGCGACGGGGTAGCGCCTAGGGTGGCTAGGCGGCGCAAAGGCGGCCTAGGTGGATTTAGGTAAATTTCTTGTAAATAAGTGCATATTGACACTTACAAAAAATTATACTTGCAAGAAATCTAAGGATAAGATAATAAAAGAATGGTAAAATACAAAAAAGAGTATCCAACAAGTCCAAAATTTAAAAACATATTAAGCATATATGCCATATAACCATAGTGAGGAGTATTGTAGGATGACACAAGTACAACAAGTTCACAATTTAAAACCACATAAAATGCAAAATAAAAGGAAAATAAGGAAATATAGTAATTGTCTTGAACATCCCAGAATTTAAGTTGATACACACCTATTCTATAAATTAACAAAATTCAAGGTATAAACATAGGCGCATGTAGGGAACAGGAACTTAGAAAGTTAGAATAAAGATAGGATTTTATTTTTTCAATTTCAATTTCAATTTCAAAAAAAAAAAAAAAAAAAAAAAAAAGGGCCTAGCTCCACCCAGCCCGCCTAGAGCCCATCCACTTTTCCCACTGTTTTGCAAGAAAACGCCTCGCCCAGCGCCTAGGTCGTTTTTTAGAACACTGTCCATGACACATCCGCTGCGTCAATTGGCATCAAACTTAACCCTGCCAATTATGGAGTTTGGTCGCAAATTGTCAAGATGTTTGTTGCTGGCAAAGATATAGTTGCTCGCATATTATGATGGTTTTCATGTTTCACAGGTTTATGATCTTACCTGCAAAGCCTCTCGAATGCGGCAACACGGGCGGCTTGTGGAGGCATATTAATCACCTTCAGTTACTACATACAACAACAACTCATCCTAGCCGTCCATGTAATCTATCTTAATAGATAGTTACAAGTGTCATAATTCATCACTTAAAGGAATACATCACAATAGCAAACTTGGACTATGATTCAATGGCTGAGATTAAAACCGAAAATTAGAAACCAATTAAACATTAAGAACCTATTTCTGCAAATACACTTGTATTTCAACTATTACATACTGTTGGAAACAGATGCAAGGGTTGCAGTATTATATGCAACATGAGAGCATTCCATTGTCCGAGGAAAAGTAAATACTTAAAGAGATGAAAGCTCTTGGGAACACAAGGTGACAATTTATTCTATTTTTACTTGTATCTTTTTGAGCCTTTTATGTTTCAATGAATTCCTGAAAATTGCATGTTGCAGAATTGTATCATTTTATAATATGCACTAATCGTTAGCAAAATCTGTTAATGTAGCTTACGGATGGTGTTAGGTCCAAACGAGTCTCGAGGTAGCATTTTTATAGCCCAAAAGCCAGAGATCTTCTTCCGAAAATCAAGCATACTTTGCTTTGAAGTTTGGCTCGCTTTTGTATGTTCAACGGTGCACATATTTTTCATTTTCCTTACGTTGTTTGAAATTAGAATTGTGCGTTCTTTGTTGTATTATCTATACAATTATTAAGAGATCCTCTTTGTCGACAATCAGCTGTGAATCCTAAGTGGGCTGAGAAAAAATTGTGAAAATAATGGGCAACCTGAAATTTTGCTGAGAAAATTACACCAAATGCAGGACCTTATTAGCACAAAATCTGAATCTAGACACAGTTACAGACTTTCCAACTAACAAAACAACACAAAACAAATGAAACTATCTTTTTGCTCTTGTGGGTACAGAAAGTAGCCATCTGTTTACTCATTTCAATTATCTTTAAACTCTATGGCATGAAACTTTTGAATATTCAGCTATATCCAGAAGTTGAACTAACACATTTCACTCCGCATCTTATCGCACTTGCGCATCGTTTCAAGCTAACTATTTGTTCATTTCAATTTATTTCTTTTTATTACTTCATCTATGTTAATCTGGTTGGCGTTAGAAACTGACACTTGTTACGAATATGACTTGCTTCTGGAGCGTGAAAAGAAGGCGAAGAAGAACTCATCTTCTTCACCGAGACCAATTCCGAGGAACCAATAGAACCTGTTGCTGAGGTTGCAGAACCAGAAAAGGTAATCGAAAAGGTTGAAGCTCCTACCCCGGCAAAGGCAAGGGCATAAAAGGATAATATTTTGAGGAACAGATATCGAGCAAAAGGTTCAGACGCACTACCATAAGACATCCTGAAGAGGAGGGGCTGCTCCTGCTGCTGTGGTAGTTGTGTTGTTTCTAGTACTTGGTTACTACTATCTTCTTTGAGGAAGGTAAGATGGAACCGACCAAGGTAGAGAAGGTTCGAGAACCACAAGTCTCTGCTTGATAAGTGTGCCATAACGACTAGGTCTATCTGTTTAGTTAAACCAAGCTATTTCCGTTCTTTACATCCTTTTGTGGGATGGACTCAAAAATCAAAACTCAAAACTCATAATGTTGGTTTATTCCCAACTATCTTTCAATGGAGAAGAAGAAACACACATTTGGTTTTCTTTATGTGACTTCAAATTTTAAACTTTGCCCCTTTTTCATGTATCCTAGATCTGTTATTTGTCAAGCAATCATGAGTTTTAATGTCGTTGCTCTTTGCTCATATATTTACATAATATATACATATACAGTCCCAGAAGGACTGTTCATCACAACATCTTGTATAGCCTCTCGACAAAAATAAGCAAAGGTCTTCTCGACAGAGGGAAGAGGATCAGTGTGGAGGACATCGCTTCGAATTTTATTGACCATATCATCTAACCCATCAGATAGTGTATAGACTCGATCCATTTGAACAACCTTATTATAATTTTCAATATCAGTGCTACACTTCATCGGATTGGGACGGTAATAATCAATTTCCTGCCATATAAAGAAGCATTTTTCTCTCCTAGCTACATAAGAATGGTAATATTCCTTTTGTGAAGTGGTGTGAAATGAATGAATTCAGTTGCAACATTCTCCTTCCTCCTTGAGCTCTTTTTAATTTCTCCATTTTCAGTGCATAGGAAACCTTTGTGATTCAGTCACTCACTGAATCAAACTCACTAAAATCAAACTCCTCTAACATGGCCTCAGAGCTAGGCTCCTCTGTCTGAAATTTGGGCGTTGAATCTGTGCATTTCCTTATATGAAAATCTTGAAAAATTACTCGAAACGGAGCTAGAATTTTTTGTCTGATCTGTGTCTAACATGGCAGGATCTGGAAGTAGTGAGTTGAGGGCACCAATATTCAATGGTGAAAATTATGAGTTATGGAGCATAAGGATGAAAAACATTTTGAAGTTGGACTTTGGGAGTTTGTGGAGAAACGGTTTGATGATCCAGAATCGAAGAAGGAAGAAGGATGGGAAACAAAGAAAAAGAAAGTAGAAGGAACGAGCAGCACAGAGAAGCTGACGATAGAGGAAATGCTCATGAAGGATGCAAAAGCATTGGGTCTAATTCAAGCAGTTGTTGCTGATGAGATTTTTTCCAGAATTTCTCAAAGAAACTTCAAAAAAGGGAGCATGGGATATTCTTCAACAAGAATATAGAGGAGACAAACAGGTATGAAGTGTGAAATTGCAAGGTTTGAGGACAGAATTTGAGTACACTCGTATTAGAGATGATGAATCTCTATATTCATATCTCACTAAACTGTTTGATCTTATGAACCAAATGAAAAGCTATTGTGGGAAGCTATCTAGGAAGAAAGTTATGCAGAAATTAGTAATTAGTTTGCCAACTTCATATGATTCAGTATGTTCTGTGATTGAGCATTCAAAGGATCTAGATACTATTGAAGTGCATGAGGTTGTAACTTCATTGAAAGGCTATGAACAAAGGCATGAGAGGCACATTGAGAATCGGACTGAAAGGGCTTTTGCGAGTCTCTGTGTGAGACCTAAACAAGCTAAGTTCATTGGGAATCAAAATACTAAGTACCAGAAGAATTGGAAAACAGAATGGCAAAAGTGGGATAATAAGCCTACTTATCAAGCAAGAAAGCACTTATCAAGCAAGAAAGCAAGCTATTGGTACTGATGGTCCTAAGAATCCCTGCAAGTTCTTTGACAAATTACAATTTTGGGGAATGCTGGTTCAAGGGAAAACCCAAATGCCACATTTGTGACAAGATTGTTCACATTGCCAAGGATTGCAACAACAAGAAGACAGTGTAGCATCTCAACTATGCCAATCAGGTAGTTGGCACACCTACTATGTTCTATGTATGCAATGCATCAACTGTGGAAACTATTGAAAATGTGTGGTATATAGATAGTAGGTGCAGTAATCATATGGCTTATTGGTGGATATTGATAGAAGTATTATTACCAAAGTAGAGATGGGCACAAGGCAACTTATTGATGTCACAAGGAAAACCAAAATGGGAAAGAGATACATCAGGGAGATTATGGTTTTACCTAGATTGAAAGAAAATTTACTCAGTGTGGGCCAAATGATGGAACATTGGTATTTTTTGATATTTGGTGATAACAAGGTTGAGATATATGATGATTGCTCTCTCTCAAATATGGTTGCCAAAGTATCAATGAGGAGAAATAGGAGTTTTCCCTTAAAGCTTCAACCAGGAATGCATATTGCTTTAAAAGCAAGTGTGTGTCAATCCACTCTGATATGGCATAGAAAACTAGGGCATTAAAACATGGACAGTCTGAAATTGTTGCAGGAGCAAGAAATGGTGTTGGGATTACTAGAAATTAAACCCACAAAAGAAGTATACGAAGGCTATGCATTTGCTAAACAATGCAGAGATGAATTTCCAAGAGAAGTGATAGAATTTTTACCACACGGTCAAAAGGATTTAAAACACCTAAAATACTTGCAAGAGTAACGAGGTTATAGTAGTATAGATAGCCCTAGAGGTCATTCTCCACATGGATTATTAAACAATTTGCAATAAACCAAATCTCAATTAATTATTTAAAGCAAAGTTTTTGGAAAGATTGATTTATGACCTAAACTAATAAAAATGAATTTAATTAAAAGGATAAGAAAAATCTGCACTATTAAAGAAAAGGAAAAGAAAACAGCTTTTGGAAATGAAGTTGTAAAAGCACTAGGGTTCCGCCGTTACTTTAACAATCCTACGTAGTTCCCCTAATTACTTATGACCTATACATGCATATTTTGAATGTTAGGATTTCCTAATTTATGTTCTACTTGGACCCCTAATCTAGAACATATATCAAACATGCAATCCGTCTGTGGTATTAAGATCCAATCTAAACATGCAAGACTCATTAAGTTTTGTGAAAACCCTTTGAAAAACCATGCAACCATTAAGATGTGGTATTCATCCTAAGTGAACTTGCACATATTAAACACAAGAAGCCTTCATCAATTTCAGGGACCGACCTCCGACCAAAATTGCACCAAATTACTTTTCTAAATATCCTAATGGTCGAGAATCATCAAGACACTTAAATAGTTTATACCGGTGATTAATAAACCTTCATGCATAATATAATAAGTATTGAAAAGAAATTACATATTCTTGCTAAGGCTCGTGGCCTCAACCTAGCAAAAGAGATTAGTTACGTATATTCATAATTAAAATAAAAATGAATTTTATTGAAATAGAAAAAGATCGAAACACCTTGAATGTAAAAGTATGAAAATCTTCGAGCTTTGGCCAAATGCCTTTCCTAAATATCGCATAGAGAAGAAGAAACAATGGCTGGCCAAAGGCCTTATTTATACTACCTATAATTAAATCCTACTTAGAAAGGGTGTTAGAATAAAACTAGGAAACTAAATAAATTAAAATAAATTAGGATACATAATCCTAAATTGATTAGGGCTAGAAAATTTTTCCCAAAAATCCCAAACCAAACCAAAAAAATTCTAATCCCATACCGAAAAATTCCCAAACTACTAATACCAAAATTTTTGAGATCTATACCGAACCTTTCAATATAGGAATCGTGATTACATATTCAATAGTTTTTGTGACAACCCGTCCCTAATTTTACATTTTTATTAATTTTAAAAGTGTGAATTTATGAAAATGCCCTAGAGGCAAGGACTTTGACTTCCGTTGACCATCAGTTTGAGAGATGTAGAACTTATTCTTTTAGCGTATCCTCGTAGTACTTGTTGAGACGAATGCATAGGCGAAAGCCATGTGCAAGTCCGGATTATAATGGTATAATTATGGATGTTTGAAAATGGTTATTTAAAGTTTAGTTATAAATTATTTGAATTCTCACCTTGTGGGAAAGTGGCCCAATTAGATAAAGGAGTGAGTGACAATTAGAATGGAAAAAAAAAAGGGTAGCAGCCAATCAGAAAAAGGGAGGGAAGCTCCAAGCTTCTCTTTCCCATGCATAACCCAAAAGCATCTTCGCGACCTGCCATTTTCTAAGGCCGATTCCGACCAACTTCGATGGAGTTTTTCGACGCCACCACCACCATCTTGAAGCTCTCATTCCCCTCTACAAAATCCAATCAAGAACCCTTTATAAACCACCACATGTGGTGGGGCGAAGCCACAAAATCCGACTCGCCAAAACCGTGTCCGGCCACTATTTTCAATTTTCTGACAAATCGGCAAAGCGATGGCCGATGCCACCATTTTGGCTTTGTAGCCCATCATCCCAGGAGAAAATCCTAACCAACCTTGACCTCGTTGGACCACCGTAGACGATGAATCGAAGCCAGGAAGCTTTAGGCACCAGCCAGCTTTGTGGGAAAAATTGACCATCTTCCGTGCACTTTTGGACTTTATGGCAGGTATGAAAGTTGTTCCTCTAATTGAGATCTTAATTCCTGTCAAATTTGAGAATTTTTAGAAATAGTGGAATTTTTCGGCGAACCGTGGCGGCGCGTGGACCAAGACTCCACCTGACCTTTCTAGGCAAGTGAATGCGCAACAAGGGATCTTTAACCTTCAAATCGTTTGAGGGAGAATACTCTATGATATGATTAAAAATCTCTGGAAAGAGTATGAATGAGATTTAGAAAGTTGTTCCAAATCACATTCAAGGTAATCATATAAGTAAAAGAATCACATTGGATGGTAGACATGAATAAACTATCAAACCAAACAATGTGATCAAGAGTATTGTATTAGAGAAAAACTATATTGCATTGTAATCCTAAACTGAATAGGTTCTCTGCCTCTTCTGAATAGCTTGGGTAGCCATGATATACTGCTAAATGTCATTCATGGTTTGGGTAGCCATGATATACAAGCATGATTCTGCCTTTTAATTGTTAATTTCATGCATAGATGTTGCTCAAATGAACTAGTTTTCACAAATATTTCCTCAAGTTCAAGTCAATCCTTTTTTAGGACATTCTTTTCCTTTGAAGGTAGCAAAGGGCCACTAAGGGTATCGGGTTCTGGGACATTTTTTAGATCAAGTCCTCTCGCTCCCCATCTAAATCTGACATCTCGTCCAACAAATGCCGCAGTGGAGGAAAGTCCATGTCTTTAATCTCCTCATAAATTCTGAAGACGCTCTAACCCTTGGGGTGATCTCACCGAGTGTGACTAGTAAGGAATCCAACGTCGAACTTTTCTTCGAGCAATCTCTCATGATCTTTCTGAAACGCGAACACCTCGAATGAGTGTTTATCGGTAAGCTGCTGAAGATCCGCAATGCGCTTGTCATCTTTACAGTTGACCTCCTAACGAAAATCCTCAATTTCCTTTTAAAGAGTTTTTCACTCCCTAGCCCAATTATTCTGCTCCGAAGTTAATAAACGCTCCGACTCTCCTTTCAAGGCAACTAAAACCTAGTCTGACTCTGCCTTGGCCTGCATGTCAAACCTTAACTCATCTTTTGCCTTCTCAAAACTTTCCTGATAATCATTGGCTTTCACCTCTTCAATAGTAACCAGGTTAATGTATCGAATAATCTCCGCCTCATGAGAGAGTCTGAGGCTTGCTGCCTGGCATGCGCGTTTGTGAGTTCTTTAGATAGGGTTAGCAACCATCTTTCCACCATTATCCTTGTTGCTGTTTCAAGGCTCATAATTCATTCAAGGTCCTAGATCAGTCTTACTTGTTGAAACAAGGCAACCTTCGTCTGCACGTTGGCCTACCATACAAAGTACATTAGGGGGAATTTGTGAATATCAACAAAGAGAAAAGGGGCAACTAAGTCAGATACCTCGTAGTGACTCCGGTAACACCACGTCATGACATCTTCAAGAGAAGTGCAGGCTCCTTTGAAATCGGCAAGGGCAATTACGGCTCCGAGCAACGCCTGAGCATAATCCGTATTTTGAAAACCACTGGCATCTAAAGAAAAAACAACTCGATCAACCGAATGCCGGATCATAAAAGGATGAAAAATTATCCCTTCAAACCTCAATGAGGCAATCGACGGAAGACCATCATGACATGAAGGTTCATCTATAGATGGTTGCAGTAAGGGAATAAAGGCAGAGAATGACGTCGAGGTAATGGAGTACGAGTGCGACTTCGTTTGGTACAAAAAAAATGCTTGATGGAAGAACCAAATGAGGATCGTGGGATTCTGATTTCAACGACCACGGCAAAATTGCAGGTAAATGCAGCAGTAGTGAAGAATATGGTTCATCTGTTATAGATATAGGGGTAGGTACGTCAAAAGTGGGTAACACCGGAACAACGATGTGTCTTTTTCTTCAAAGAAGAATCTCTTCCACTAATATCCCCTTCTCATACTCCATCAACGATTAATATGTCTTCAAACCAATCTTTGTCATGACAGAGGATGTCCTGGATGTATGTCTCTCAAGCAAGACTAGCTCTTGCTGCAAAATAATAGTGGTCATCCAAATTTAATCTAACGATGTACAACATCCTAAACTTGGGGACATCCAACTCAGCCCCGAACCACTGATCCAACAACTTGAAGCAAGTAAGAAGACTGAAGGTAATAGGAGAAATGTTGCAGATGGCTATATTATAGCACAACAAAATGCCTTTTATGAAAGCAGAAAAACGAAAATGAAGGCCAGGTCCAAAAACTAAGGGTGGATTCTAGTGCAAGGACGACGAAGGTTAGACAACGGCAGCAAATATGCATAGATATCATGGTTGAGTTCCCACCAGATATTGCAATCATCCAAGATATCACGTGCTCTTAGATGAAAGATTCATTCTCTTCTCGATCGTCAGGGGTAGGTTATAGGGGGAAGCCTTGATCGATTTAGGCTTTTTGCTTGATGATGCCATGAGAAAAGATTTAAAGGGGATAAAGGATTTTCAAATGGGTAGACATAAAAAGTTGAGCCTTTTTTTGACAATAAAGTTTATGGTAAAGGAAAAAGGTCTGATGATATATAGGCATCTTTTGGAGGGATCATCTAATCGTTGAATATAGACCGACTTGTTTTTCATCAACCCATTTGACGACTGAGAGAGGCAAAGGATATCAGAGAAAATTTCTTGTTTCTCGTGCGCAGGCTTTAGATGCGATGCTTTATCATTACGAACTTTATGGCATGTTGTACAAAGATACATATCTGAATTCGAAACACTGTCACGTCAAAGTTAGAGCTCAGCTTGCATTCATGAAGACGAAATGGTACGTATTCCAACTTACTTTGAAAGGCATGGTGTTTGGTAACAATCCACCATTAAGGGGAACAAGTTACCTCTCAGACGGCTAGTTAGGAGTAATTGTGGGACCATGATTTTCTAAGGCCAAAGTAAGGTGATCCAAATACTTTTACCTCAGTAGTTCGATCATGGACTCACTAGCTCCGGCCGAAGCTGTTTCAGACGAAACAAGGTGCCACCATCACTCTACTCCAGGGCACTAGGTGGAGTCCAACCAACTCCGCTGAATGACCATGCTTATTTTGTAAGATACATGATCTAATCCAGATATAGACACAATCAGATCCTATAAGTCTTAGAGTCCCTACAATCTAGGGATAGGCGTGCTCCGTAAGTAATTACAACTCCTAACTAGATATCATCTAGGATTCTCCCAGCTTAGAACGAGAAATGTATCCTAAAAAGGGCTCTCTCCCATGGTATAAATACACCCATCTAGGGTTCATCTACAGTAACACAATCTATACACTTAAATTCTCTTGCCCACTGCTCAAGTCTCAAATCATTCGCTAACTTGATCGTTCGAGAGCCTTTGGCCGACACACTCCTCTCTCTCCCCCCCACCCACCAGCCTAAGGTTTGCTTGCAGTTATTTTACTATTTTGCAGGTTGCTCAAGATTCCTCGAATTTGTGCTTAACCACCGCCCACGGAGGTGCGCAGGTTTGGTCCCAACATTAACTTTTGTCTCTCTTTGAAATGTTTAAAAGGTGTTTTTTCAATATAAAATTAAGTATTAAAAATGTACTCTGTGTGTACCAAAAATAACAATAGGCGCAATGGAGCTGCTGCTCATGCTACTTGGCAATCACCGTTGGCAGGAATGGTGAAAATCAATGTAGGTGGATCGGTGAGGTGAGATGGTGGTACTCGAGGGATTGGAGTTTTGATTCGAGATGATAAAGGACTATTAATGGTAGTTTGTTCGAAACAAATGCAGAGTTTTGTTTCTCGTTGTGCTATCGAATTGATTGCCGCGAGGGAAAGACTTTTGTTTACTTCTAAGTTGGGTTTCAATCATGTTATGTTGGAAATGGATGCCAAAATAGTGGTGGGGAACATTCTGGAGAATGGAAGACATTAGAGGTGTGGATGGGAACATGGTGGTGGACACTAAGCAACTAAGTAAAAGATTAAGTTTTGCATGTCGTTGGTAGTCAAGAGAAACAAATAGGTTGGCGCATAGGTTGGCACAATTCCATGAAGTTATCACAGATTTATAGTTTGGACTGAAGAGGCTCCTCTGTGGTTGATGCCTTTTTTTGGAAGCCGAGTCGGGGCTACAGAGTCGATGATTTCTTGTGATGGCAAGTAGGGATCAGGGCCGTTCCTGAGTTTTTTGGTGCTCGGGATGAACTCTCAAAATATACCTTTTTTTTAATACAAGAACATATATTAAAACAAATATCTAAAGATGGTTTGAATCTAATTGAAGTTGGGAGACTAGACCCTCACACTCATATTATATTACTTT
>JAOTRO020170031.1:0-12471 GCA_028566515.2 Pyracantha coccinea | reverse complement strand
TGAATAAGGTTAAAATGATAAAAATACCCTCAATTTTTGTCAAATCATTTGACCTATTGTTTATTAAATTGAGGGTATTTTTATCATTTTGGTCCTTATTTAATATAATTTTTCATGGAATGACACAAATGATTAATGGACAAATTCAGGGACCATTTTTATTGATTTCAAATCTCAGGGACCAAAAATGATGAGTTATGCAAATTTCAAGGACCATTTTGGCTAAAAAGTCAAAATAAAATTACAAGTAAAACCCTATGTATGAGTTGAAATAGTGGAATTCAGCCACTTAAATATTAACTTTCAGTAAAACGACTGCCCGTAAATTCGAATCCCTTTCCTTCCCATTAGCACTAGGAAACACCGACACATATATTCCCAAACGATAAAAAAGGAGCTACCTGTTCTGTATGCTTTTGGCAAAACTTGCCAAGTCTTTCTGTTTTTGACACTAACCGTGTCTTTGCGTGTTGCTTGTCGTGTGCGTTGTAGAAGAAGAAGTATTCGACGCAATGGTGAAGTCATCTCCGAGCAGAGAGCGCGAGGAGCAGAAAGAGGGTCGACCCAAAACTTCGATGACGCTGTATCAACGAACATCGTTCAAGAAGACGAAGGACTCGAAGGGTTTTGAGAATGACGACGAGGGTTTTGAAATATTATTGTTTGATATCAAAGAATTCATGCCGGAATTGCCTGAAGGTTTGGAAGAAGAAGAACCTACTTCTAAAGTGATCGATCCACTCGTCGACGCCGCTGCTGACGACGGTATCGATAATTTTCTGCGCAACAACGTCGATTTCATGGCGGAGGACATTTTTAGCGACCTTAGTTTTGACGGGGCTGCTGATGCTGCTGTGGACTCATCGTTTGCAAGCTTTGAAGCATTGATGGACAACGTTATTGCTGATTACTTGACTGAAGTGTTTGATAATTCCAACCGCAACGAGAGTCCCATTCGAGTCGAAAGCCGCGAAGATGTTGATGAATTATTGGAAAAATATATTGTTTTTCCTTAATCCCTTTTTTTTTTTTTTGTACTTTGTTTTCAATTCAATTTCTGTATTTCCACTTCCAAAATACTAAGGATTTATGCAGTGAGTTGTTACGAGATGAAAGGGGGACTTTCGTGGGCGGCTTTTGCTTCAAAGTTTGAGGGTTTGGCAGCAAGACATGGCGGCTTTTTGGCCCAAGAACTTTAGCCACAAAAGCTCAAGGGGGAGAAGACTTTTCTCACGTTGGTTTGGTCCATTCCTCAATGATACCAGGTTCATTCTCAATTCAGTTTCGACGGTGAAGCTCCAACAACATGTAAAAGGCGAGGTTAACGAGGTATGGATTGACGGTGGATTTGAGGAACCACCCGATTTGATAGTTGATTAGTAATTATTAGAGGACAGTCATAATCTGTACGGTAATACTAGAGAAACTAAATTTGTAGACAAAGTCTTGGAAACTAAAGGACATGAAGGTTGATAATTGATTTATTACTTAAACGTTGATAAACATGTTTATTCTAATTGGTGACGCATCACTTAGTTTGCAAATTTAGTCTCGCTAACATTACCCTAATCTGTAATTTTGTACGGGAACTATTTTTTCCTTCATCCAGGAATTGGTTTGAAGAACCACGAGAATTTATTGGTGATTTGTTATTAAAGGGTAGTTAATTAGTCATATATATCTGTAGTTTGCAAGAAACTCTTTTTATTTGTCCGGATTGAGATCTGGGGCAAAGTTGGGTTGTTTTATTAACATCTCATATATTGTTGAATACACCCACATACTTAATACACCCCATATTTATTTTTTTAATTAAAATGTAGGGTTAATCTTAGTTTACTGCCCTCAAGTTTCTCGGTTTTCAACATTTGGAACATCAAGTTTTTTTCATCCCAGAGTGGTACCTGAAGTCAAAATTTTGGGACAGTTTCATACATCCGTTAAGGTTGTTGTTAAGTCAACCGTTAACTGATGACGTGGCACCCAAATAGACATTAACTGGGCGCCGCGTCTAAATCTGTGTCCATGTGGATAATAAAAATTTTAAATTTTAAATTCAAAAAAGTTAAAAACCTAAAAACTACAACTTTGGATTTGGAAGGAGACGTTCTGGGTTTTTTCCCTGCCGCAACCGTCTTGGGGGATGGGTTTGCTTTTGTTGTTCTTCCCGGAGGACAACGATGGCAGCACCACCACTATCGTTGACGAACCCACCAAGCTCTTCTCTTCTTCCACTTCCTCTTCCTAGTCTTCCCCTACCCAACCCTTCTTCCTCCTCGTCTTCCTCCTTCAAAACAGGCAAATCCTATCTCGTTCAATTGAGAAAAAAAAAGCTGCGAGATGTCTAGCAATTATCTCATGCCAACCTAAACGACCGTCGACTTGAGATAAAGCAGCTCACCGTTGAACACGCAGCTGATGCAGATTGTGATTGACAACTTGAGGAAATCATCGCTGTTGTTGGGAGAGCGGCATCGTGGTCCGGAGGGGCTACTGGTGCGGGTGGACCGATTGATAACGTAAATGGTAAGTCTGATTTAGGATTTTTGTTATTTGGGCAATTAGGGTTTGATTAATGTGGTGAATTTAAGCAATTGAGCCCCCCAAAAATTTCTAAAAAAGATTAAAGCTTTGATTTTTATACAAAAATCAGAGCCCATTCCTGAGTTGGGTGGGAGCTTCACGGGGATGAACCCATCTCGAATTTTACTTTCTCTCTCTAATCCTCCTATTTCTCTTCCTCACCTCAGCCTCCTTCACTCCCTCCGGCTACTACCTCATCAACTACGGCTTACCCTCCAACACCTGCATCTTCAACCGTGTCTTTCAACGGACCCATATAGACCCGGATCGGGATCCATTTCGATTGCCAACCAAAACCCACCTCTCAATTCGCCCGTCCTCTACCGCACGGCCAAAACCCATCATCCATTTCCTCTTCTCTTGCTTCGACACCGTCACCAAGCTTGCCCTTAAATGTGACCGCAAATCTGTCAGCGTCGGTGACAAGGAACTATGGGTCCGGTTGATTGGATGCTCGCAGTGGTGATTTGACGAGGGGGAAGGCTCAATTACGTTTGCATTTTTCTACGGTTCACGCTCGATGATCCATCTTCCCTATAACAGAGACAAAAGATAAGGTAATTTTCTAGGGTTTTGCACAAACGATGATCAGTCTACCTCGAAGCTCCATAACTCGAGTGGGTGGGGTGCAGAGGATAGAAGGGAGGAGGGGATTGGGGAAGGAATGATGGGTGGATCGAAGTAACAAAAAGGGGTTTTTTTTTTTTTATGTGATAATTTTTTTTTAATTTTTTAATGTTAAAATGGGCCAAGATTGATACGTGGTGCCAAGTCAGTGTCCACGTGGGTGCCATGTCACCAGTTAACGGTTGACTTAACAACAACCTTAACGGATGTATGAAACCGTCCCAAAATTTTGACTTCAAGTACGACTCTGGGATGAAAAAAACTTGATGCACCAAATGTTGAAAACTGAAAAACTTAAGGGTAATAAACTGAGATTAACCCAATAGTTTAATTATTTATCGTTAGGATTAAGTAATATGTTAATTAATTTAACTAATAAGTTCGTTTTAGACCTCAGGTTAGTTTTGGGCCTCGGAGCCCAAATGGGCATTGAAAGGTTAAGTCCATAAGCTTAAGTTGTATGACAACTTAAACACAAAAGGGCACAAGGCCCTTTAACACAAGGACGTGGGCATAGAGAGGAAATGTGTGGTCTTGGACTTATTACAAGTTTGCCACTTATATGAAGGAAGGTATAAAAGTAACTTTATAGCCTTTCATTAGGGTTTCTTTGAGAAAAGATGAAAGAACACAAGCACTCTCTTTCTCTCTAGAGAGGCCAGCCACCATGGAGAACATTGCTAGCATTTTATTCTTCCATAATCACTCATCTTCTTCCTTCATCATCCTTGGTCCTGGAACTTAGAAGCCCTCCATTTTGGAGGCTTTTGGAGAATCCTTTCTTCCATCTAAATCCAACAAGTCATGGAGCCAAGAAACAAAGTTCCTCCATCCACATCCATGGAGCCAAGAAGCATAGCGACAAAGGAAAGAAAACCCTTACATGGGTGATTGACCTTCCTAAGCAAAGAGATGCTTCAAAGGTATAATGTTTCTTAACTCACTTTGTTTTTTAGTTAAGTCTTGGTTCACCAACACTACAAGCTTTGAATTTCATGGTTTAAGTTTTGTTTTAAAGTGCATACAAGCATGCTTCCGCCATTTAATTGTTAAATGCATGCATTATGTTACTTAATGAACTTAGAGAGATAGAGAGAAAACTAGGTGCAAAAGAGAAACTTAAGTTAGATGGTGGGGAAGAGAAAAAAAGCCACATGAAAAATGAGAGAGAAAGAAAGTGCACGTGAGTGTACACAGTGTGCATGTCAATATGCGTAATAGTCCACTTGTCTAGGGTTGGCCCTGAGGGTTGCTGAAATAGGCGGGTCGCCTAGGGCCCTAACTTTGGAGGGGCCCCAATTTATTTATTATATATATATATTATAAACTTTGTGTTTGTTCCAATAAGAAGTTTACAGACTTTTGAGTCTTTGAATGTTTGCTTATAGAATTTTGTTAACCATATAAGTTACAGTCACCTCAATAGAAATAAGTTTTTCAAAATTAAAATTGATCAGATCTTATCTTCGATCAACTATGTCACAAGAAAGATCAAATGATTTAGCTATTGTATCGGTTGAAAGAGAATTGGTTAAAAAAATTAAATTATATAAATTTAGATAGTACATTTGCATCTAAATACACGAGGCGTGTAATATTTAAGTAAAGTTTGTATATCTTTCTTCTTTTGATAGTAATTTTTAATAATACTTATGTAGAAATAGACTTTTCATGCATTTACTGAATTTTTTTTTATATATATCAATGTACAAAGAGTCGATGGTTAGAAAACTCTAGGGTCCCATTCCGAAGGCTCGCCTAGGCCCCAAAATCTCAGGTCTAGATTTGCAGCATCAATGTGTGTTGCTAGTGGTGTGTATAATGTCACATTTGTTCTTTATATCTTAATCATTAAATAAAGTTATTAAAATACTTTTGATTAAAATTTAAAATTTAAAAACTCTTTTTATTAATTTTCCATAATTTCTATTAACATCACTTGAAATAATAAAGATAAGAAATTCATTTGGTGGCCATCAACTGACAATAGTTTTACCCTAAAAATGCTTCATAGTTAAATGGAAAAAGAAAAACTAAACAATTATCATTGGAAACCTCCTCGTAATGATTATATTGAGATTATGGATCTCTTAAAAATATTGGTGAAGCTACTCCTACATATATTTTCCTTTTACGAAATCAATATGGCAAAACTAATATGGCTGATTCTTTTCCTATACAAACTTCAACAGTTTTGCTGGTATAAAATGCCTTTACCCTTTGGGATGTGGGATACCTCAGGCTTCGGCCAAAGAACAAATATGGCAACAGACAAGAAGTCCTAAACAAAAAAAAAAAAAATAACGAGGATGAATAAAGGAACACCCAATAATGGAAGCCCGACCCCTAGTAGGACAATGATGTCGCAAGAATTCGTAATCTTGTTAAAAAAAAAAAAGATAATTGACTTGAGGCCACTTGCGCTTCGAAAAAAGCAAACCATGCTCATTCTCTTTTTTTTCTTTTTCTTTTTTTGCTAGAAAAAGGAAAGAACTATATTAAAAAGAAAAGCCCCTAGTGCAACTTGTTTGAGTAAAATTAAATAGAAAGGCTGTACAACCAGCTAACGGAATAGTTTTATCCCAAACATGGAAGTCATTAACTGAGAAACCAACACTTGTGACTGAAAATAATTTGACAAGATACAACTTAAGTCACTTATACTGTGTTTCTTAAGTCATTAACTGAGAAACCAACACTTGTGACTGCATCTGCTGGAAAATTGGCCTCTCTGAAGACATGCTTCCAATAGATGTCCTCAAAGAAGCCCGCTAGTCGTCAAATGTCAACAAAAATGGTCCTCAGTCTCCAGGGAGCATGATAGGCGCCACGAATAGCCTCAATAACCATCTTAGAGTCACCTTCAACAATGATACGCTTAAATTCCCCTCGAGTTTGCCATCGAGAGACCATCACGAACCACCAAACATTCCGCCACATTAATGGTATTTTGTCCAACACTACGCGCCTCAGCAATGATAAGGGAACCATTCTCATTTGTAATCACAAAACATGAGGCAACCTGCTGGTTAATGACCAAGCTGTCAAAGTTGAGCTTGACAAAACCAGCTTCAAGGGGAGACCTCCGAATGGAGTTGGGTTTCCTAGGTTCATTCTCTATAGGGTTAGGGATGGATTAGGGTGTTTGTTGCACTAGACTATCTTGAATTGGACTAGCTTTAGGGACTAAGCTGGACTAGATTGGCTTAGGCTGAGCAGGATAAAAATAGTGAAGTGTTTGGTGCAATGTTGGACTAAGTTTCAAACTAAAATATTTTAGTCCCAATATTTTTATTTTTTCTATTTTGCAATGGACTAGACTTTGTAATTTGCCACTATCCTACAAAACTTTGTTGTATTACCCTCTCTCGCTCCCTCTTTACTAAAAACATCAACCACAACCTCTGCACATACCAAATTGATTCGAATTTCACTTCTACCGTGTATGTCACTAATTTGACGTCCATGGAGACCTTGAGTGGCTGGAGGTAGTTGGCGAAGATGAGGATGAGGAATCCTAGTTTGGAGAGGTCAGGATACGAGCTCAAAAGATCTAAGAGGGCAATTTTCGAGATGTTGAAATTCAGGCTGCCCTTGTAAGTGAACGAACTCGTTGAAGGGGATTATTGGGCTCCAGTCGGATCGAATTGAGGAGAATCGAATCTCGGCGGAGCATAAAGAGAAGTAAGCAAGGAGAGAGAGGAGGGTGGGGAGGGGGATTTGGCGAAGGGGAATGATGATGGCTACGTTTGTGAAAACATAAAGCATAGAGAAACGCAATGGAGTTAGTCCCCCTGAATCCCATGGTTCTTAACAGCCATGGTTCTACAAGACGCTAGGCGTTAGTCGGGCGGCGAGCTGGCGCTTAGCGCCTAGGCGGGCTAGGGGGATTTGCATTTTTTAAATAAATTTGTTATATAATATATAAATAAGTGCATGTTTACACTTAAAAAAACCATGCTTGTATATACAATTTGAAAAAAAATAACATGCAAAACATACAAAAATAAATATTTCTCATAAAATATAGACATTATATAAACTTTTAGGTTATTGCTAAGACCATTTAATTTAAGTTATTACTTACTGTTGGGCTGTATTTTAAAAAAAAGATGTTGGGCCTGATATAATTGTCAAAATCTTATATAATAAAAAACCCCTACCAAGCCTAGTAGAACATTAGCCGCACCCTCATTTTTCTCTAAAATCTCATCTGCACTCTCTCTTCTATCTTCTTTTCTTCAGCAGATAATCCCTTTCAACCTCCATCCCTCTTTGCACGATATCTCTCCATGTCTGCACGATCTCTCTCGCTCTCTCATTCTCCAACTGTCGCTTTCTCTCTCTCCCTCTTTCCCTTGTTAGATTTCTCGACGAATC
Organism: Pyracantha coccinea; assembly: GCA_028566515.2. Taxonomy (NCBI): domain Eukaryota; kingdom Viridiplantae; phylum Streptophyta; class Magnoliopsida; order Rosales; family Rosaceae; genus Pyracantha; species Pyracantha coccinea. Next base: position 4,881 of record JAOTRO020170031.1, on the reverse strand, counting down.
TGTGATTACTTGGTGCGGCCGAATGTGGAAGGCGACGAGGAGAACAGCCTAGCACCACCTAGGCCGCCTAGACACCGCCTAGGCCACCTAGGAACGCCTAGGAGGGCCCAGGAGGGCGCCTAACAACTCTCTAATTTTGTCAACCGTTTGGCACCCAATCGAGTCGGCACCTCACCGCCCAGCGCCTAGGCCGATTTTTAGAACACTGTTGACAGCTCTCGCTAGCTAGCACGCAAAGGAGTTTGTCCACGTGTGTTCCCTTTAGTCTCATTCAACTTATTCTTTGCACTTAACAAACACATGATTACATTAATATGTAGTCAAGTCCAATCCAGTGATAATTAATGAGGCCAAACAAACGTACCTAGGGATTAGGAAGGGAACTGAAGAAATAAAACACGTCAAATTCGGAAATGCTTGAGAAAAGAAAACCGTAGAAAGAGGAAGATAAGTTTGAGGTTTCAATAGCAAATGCTCTTACACCATATAAAGAGGAACATAAAGTCAGTATAAATTCAGAGTCAAATTGATAACAAAGTGTATTATTTATTCGACAAGAGAACATTATTGTAAACATGCGTTTTTCAAGAAATCTTTTTGCGCTCAGTTGGTATTATTTATTACAAGTGAAGTATTATTCCATGGAATTTGGTAACAGCATTGTTTTACTCATAGAGTGCTGGATCTGATAACCTTGGAGTTGGGATGGCAACCAAAGGAATCTTCTTCTTCAACACAATCCCAAACTTCTCAGAAAGATCCAGCTTCTCTCCCTCTGGCAATTTCCAGTCAAAAGAATGCAAAAGTGTAGCAAGTGAATGCATCACCATCCTCTCAGCCATTGCAATCCCAGCACATATTCTTCTACCTGACCCAAATGGAAAATAGTTGAAATCTTTCCCACTGTAGTCCCATTTGCTATCCAAGAACCTCTCTGGCTTGAACTCCAACGGGTTTTCCCAAATTGAAGGGTCTCTGTGTATAGCCCAAACGTTGACGAAAATCCGAGATCCTTTGGGAATGGTGTAGCCTCCCACAATGCAAGTTTCACTTGGGCAATGAGGGATTAGCAGAGGTAGGGCTGGGTGCAAGCGCAAAGTTTCTTTCATCACAGCTTGTAAGTATGGTAATTTGTTGATGTGGGATTCTTCTACAATGTTGTGTTTGCCAACTACATCTTCTAATTCTTGCTGGGCTTTTTCCATCATCTCTGGTTTGTTCATGATTTCAGCCAGTGCAAACTCAGTTGTGTTGGAGGAAGTTTCAGTCCCACCCACCACCATATCCTGCCCATAGAAAGCACACTATTATGTTACTGGACCAATTGGTTCTCTGGAAACAAGGGGAAACAAATGCTCATGTAGAAAGTAACCTTCATACATTTAGGTTAGTTTGCACATAAGTTGGGGATTTACATGAAGAAAGAAACTAACCTCTCCCATTTATTGATAAAGTTGGTTAGTCAAGATATTGAATGGTCCTCAAGAGTTTCCATTAGCTAAAACTGAAACTTCAAACCTATAATCTAAGAGCACTTTAAATTGGTTGAAAGCGCTTTTGGTGAAAATGTTTTTGGAACCAATCCTTAGTAAAAATGCAAGTAAATCTTGGAAAAGCACTTAAAGTGTTTCATGGAAGATGCAAATAACCAGTGCTTCTTGTAGAAAACATTTCTCTAAAAACACTTTCAGTCGTTTTAAAAGCACTTCCAAACGAGCCTTAAGTGATTAGCCGCCAATGTAAGGCTAAAAACCTAACGTGCATAGTAAAACAATCAACCATGTCAATAAATGAGATTTAATTTGAGATTAAGGTTGTCAAATGCATCATGTTTCAAGGAAAGACATAACCCATGCACAGGGAAAGGCATACTCTTCACAATCAAGATGTGATTATATAGGGATTCTCACACATAGAAACATTGACTGAAAACTTATGAATTTGGTGATCAAACTATTGGACGGATCAAGAATTCCCATTTTCTTTATTAAGTGGATTACACACCTACCACTGGTTATGTAATTATTATTTGAATATATTCTTCAAATTAGGAATTTAGCAAATATAATACGGGGTGATTTTCAGATGGGCTGGATTAAAAGTAAGGTTTTCAATTTCCAATCCAATAAATTCCAACTAAACTTTATTTTCAAATTCCAAAATAAGGCGAGTTACTCATTCCATTTTTTCTTCAAAATCAAGTATGCACGAAACATAAACCCTAATATTTGAATTACTCGCTTTGACTGTCTATCAGCTTGCAGAGTTGTGACCATCACTCGACCTACCATTTTAATGTTATGCTTTCATAACTCGACATTCGTGATTTCGTCATACCCATCACATAGCCGGAAGCTATATAGGAATGAGATCGGTAGTCTCATCAACAAGAAAAAGTGTGTGATTATAAACAAATAAAAAAAAAAATATAAAAAAGAATATAAATATAAATAAAAACCCCATTAATTAATCATATCCAAAACTAACACAATAAAACGTTGGAATATTTTAGAATTTTTTTTATAGGAATAAGTTCGGCAAATTTCATAAAGTTTCACATAAAAAATTTGGAATTTTCAGCATATGGTTGTGCATTCCAAATTTCATCTAGTTTTTCAAGAGTTTAAAATTCGAAACAACATTATTTTTTAATGGAGGAATTGAAATTTCAAATCCAACTTCCACCATTCAAAAATAAATACGAGAAAATAGGCTCGGGACAACAACATTGCAAATTCAAACATGAAAATAGACCAAACGACAAAACAATGGAGACTCATGGACCACATGCAAATTAATTGGGTGGGCACAAACTTCCAATTAGAAACTTATTTGACTCATAGAGATCAATGGAGATTTTGTGACAACGTTCTTGCTTTATTTGGAAACTAAAAATCAAAAATTGAAAGTTATTTTTTTCTAGTTTTCAAACCTTACGAATGATTATAGAAACAGTAGTTACGAAACAAATTTTCAATAAATTGAAAACTAAAACTAAATAGTAATGATATACTTATTATCCATTTATACCACATATGAGCACGAGCAAGTCACAACTCTATTAAAAGATGGTATAAATAAAGGTATAAGTAAATGGTAAAAATAGAATTGATGAAAACTAAAAGCTTGGAACAAATTCAAAGTAAAACATTTACTTACCATAAGCAAAGCTTTGAGATGAGTCATGGTGAAGGGCGTCTTGGAATCTCCTCCCTCCTCCTTCAACTTCAACAAAAACGTCAAAAAATCCTTATTGCTCTCCTCCTTCTCCCCTTCCTTGTCAATCCTCAGCCGTTGATCTATTACCTTCTCAAATATCCCATCAAACCTCCGTACCAACCCGCCCATCTGCTTCACCACCCCCTGCAAATCAAACCGGGCCAAACCTGGATAAAAGTCCGAAACATTCGGCTTACCCATCAGCTCCGTCATCTCCGACACCAGTTCTCGAAACTCCGCCCCGAGCCCCGCCCTCTCGTCTCCCTCCACGGTCCCGTCCCACAGCATGTTCGTAATAACATTCAGCGCGTTTAGGAACATCTGCTCCCCCACGTTGACCCGCGACCCGATCCGATCGTAGAAGTACCCGACGGTCTGGCGGAGCTGTTTCCGCCGGAGCGCGTACACCGAGTCCAGAGTGGTGTTGCTGAGCATTTTCAGCACGCAGACTTTCCTCAGCATCCGCCACTCCGGTCCGTACGGGGTCCACGCAATATCGGTTCCCCCGTACGTCGCGGCCCGAGCAGCGGCGAGGACGTCGCGGTTGGCGAAGGTGGCGTCATGTTCCTTGAGAATCTGGCGAGCTGAGGAGGGTGAGGTGACTACAACGGCGACGGTGCTGCCAAGGCGGAGTTTGAAGATTGGGCCGTAGGATTGGGCCAGGCCCGCGAAGTAGGAGTGGAGTTCTGGGTCGAGGGAGAGGAGGTTGCCGACCAAGGGAAGGGCCCGCGGGCCGGGTGGCAGCGGCGGGTGCGGGTTGTTGGATTTTTTGACCAGCCAGAGGTACAGAAAGACGAGGAAAATGGCGGAGATGAAGGTCAGCAAAGTTTGGTCAGTACTTGATTGGTGGGATTGAGACCAGGGTGAGTACAGGTAGCTGGAATGGGAATCGGATGCCATTGCTGTGCACTGGGTGCAGTGTTTGGGAACGGCAATTGATTGGGAACGCGGGAGGATTAATATAATATTCAAGTGAAGGAATACTTTGGTGCAGTGTTTGGTATCTTTCTAATTAGATGAACTTGGCACTTAACAAGCTTTGTCATTATACACAACAGTTTATTTCTGATTATGACAAAATAAAATGATTTCATAACCATGACGTGGTGGTGCCACCAATTAGACATGGCATTCGTGTCGTGTTTTTCGTGTTCGTGTCGTTTTTGTGTCATATCCGATATCTTAACGGGTCGTGTCGTGTAACATCCGTTAAAATAAACGGGTAAAATGATCCAACACGAAATCGACTCGATAATATTAACGGGTAATATGACTCGATCTGTTACCCGTTAAGGAAAATATATTTTAAACTAATAAATAATTAAATAAAAAACATAATACTTGTTTTGAGTGAAAAAAAGGTTGCACTCCCAAATTAATAACCCTAAACCTAAACCGACTTATTACTAATAACCCTAAACCATTCCTCAAATTTGATCTTCTACCAACAACAGGTCAAATTGTGATAGACTGATAGTCCATAATGATAGATAATACATACCATATTGTCACATCCAACCAAAATATAAAAACGCATTTTTCTTTTACGTATATATTTACATATCCAAAATAAGAGCATAATAATATAAAAAAACATTAGAACATTACAAAATATCAAATGTTCAAAAGATTTGCAAAATTAAGGACATTGGAACATTAGAA
>JAOTRO020170020.1:0-12472 GCA_028566515.2 Pyracantha coccinea | reverse complement strand
ATTGTAGCGTATCCACACATTTATATGCGACTTAATTATATTATTATTTTTTATTTTCAACTGTACGTTGAATTTTGTTTTTATGATATGATAAATAAAACATCTAACACAACACATCTTAAGGGGCACGAGCATCCTTGATTAAAAAAATTGTCTCTTTGAATATGCTTTTGTGCGTACAAGAAGCTTTTCTTTTATCACGCATTTTACATGCGACTTAATTATATTCCATTTCCTTTTATTTGTAATTGTATGTTGTATTTTACTTTTAGGACGTGGTATGAGAAAGAAATCAACTAACATAACCTACCATCTTAAGAGGCGCGTAGCGCCCGTGATTAAAAAACAGTCTCTCGCATGCGCGTGAGCGCGTGCAGAGAGGCTAGTATATATAAAGGGAGAAGGCCAGTTTGGTGAAGCATTCAGAAATACCAAGAAAGCCCCTTTGTTTGCTTCACAATCCAAATCTAAAAAAATCGGAAAATGAGGAGAAACTGGTAAAAAAATAAAAAAAAACTGTGTTGAAGGAATATAAAAAATAAAAAACAAAAGTAAATACGTGCTAAAGATGATGTAGGAGGAATAAGTGTCAACCAGTTGACAGTTTACTCAGGAGGATTCCCATGATCTGGAATGAGTTTAGTGGGAGGTTCAACAGTACACCCCACTAATATTTAGAGATGAATAATCGAAAGGAAATCCATTTTCGTTTTCACCAAATTAGTGTGTGGTTTCCATTCGTTTTTCAGTCACAGATCTCCTTCTTTGTTGTTGTCGTTCTGGGTTTTGTGCTCTGCATGCAACGGGCTTTTCAAAATCAGATACACCACTTTCAGAATTATGTATTAATTTTGTTTGTTGCATTGACTTCAAATGGAATTTTGATTCAGACAAATTAGATCGGAGAAGGAAATCCCACAGTTGAACCGGAGCCCGTAGACAAGTGCAAGGCTCTCAAGCGATTGCTCGCTCTCATTGCCCAGTGCTTCCAAGCCTCCAATTTCTTCCCAGAGGTCGGTCTCCAACTTCATCACTGTTGAATTCAAATCCGAAAATTGATAAAAATTTGAAAAAACCAAGAAAATAAAGAGGCCTATCAACTTTGTAATTTGAATTCCGTTTCGACTGAATTTTTTACTATTTCCTTTTTGTTTCTTTGGCTTTTGATTTCTATCTTCTTTTTATCCTGCGTTTTAATTTCATGTTCTAGGATTGTTTTTATTCATCTATTTCCCCAGTTTTTTTCCAGTCTTTTCCTGCTTTTTCCCTTACGAAGTGCATTGCAGGAAGGAGAGATAGAGGTATTGCGTTGTCTGACGGAGGAGGGATAGGCCGAGCAACATAGGCGACAACCCACAACTAAGTAGGTGTCGCTGACTTTTTCAAAGCTTTTATTTTATTTATGCATATAGTAAGTCCTTAAAACTCTTGGTGATTCTTGCATAACGAAGTTGCTTTAGACATAGTAAAGAGTAAATTTATCAAGTAAGAAGCAATTTTGAAATTTTGCTAATCTCATATTTTCATATTCCAAACTAACTCTCAAGCAAGACATCAACTAAATTTCATAGGAAATTGTAATTGGAACTTCAAAAATCTATTAGCGCTTCTCATGAGAGTAATTTTCTTTCTAATATGGAAAATTTGGAGTGTACGCCAATAATAGTTGGTTCCCATTTCGTAAATTTATTATTGTTCTTATTTTATATTTTTCATTTTTCATTTGGGTTGTGGTGTGATTTGATCTTGATTTATATTTTTCTTGTAGCTACGTGAAACAAACTCTGAGCTTATTCAGTAAGTCACTAATTAAGTTAGAATAAACTGCCTTCATTTCTTTTTCTGTCCATGCTTTAATTTTACTTGGATAATTTTATTTTGGTTAAAGGTTTCTTTTGGGTTTTTTCCATTAAAAACGTTGAAGCGAGAATCAACAATGGAGTTATGGATGCCGAGAAGAAGCTTGGAGTTATGGATGCCGAGTACAACCGTCGATTATGTATGCGGTTAAGAGAATGAGAGATAAAGAATTCAAAATTTTAAAAACTGCAAAAGGAAATGAATGGGTGACAAACTCCGTTCGGAAGCCTTCCTCACAAAGCCAAAGCCTTTCTTTTGCATCAGGAAACTCCCCAAACTCTCCTAATGGATACCTTCTTGTTTTTCAAAATTTCGAACATGTTTTCAAATGGCCTGAAACTGGAACTCTGATATCCTGATAGGAATGAAATTCATACAAGTTGAACACAAACAAATTGTGAAACTTAATTAAAGTTGTAAAAATCCAGAATCCGAAAATGGAATTGTATTGTGATTAATCGTATAATCAGGGATAAGATCCAACAAATATCATAGATCCTTGTCGAGAGAAGATAATTGTCATGGAATTGAAATTTGCAATTTGGTATAGTAATCGTATAAAAACACTAACCTGCCATTTGAATGGGAACTAACTCCCTGTAAAGTTTCCCAAAGGCAAATAATTGATTAAAAATTCGAAAAATTAACAGTCGTAATTGTTTAGTTGACAGGAATTAGAGAAATGAGATGAATGATACCGTTCTTTTATGAAAGAAGGAGATGGATTTTTTTAAGAAATTGCTCTACAAGAGCAGCTCCAACGTGTGCTGGAGCCCGAGAGACAGGCGAGTGAATAGGGCCAGAGAGCTCGGCGGATTTGGTCCAATGTGTGGCAGCCCGAGGGACAAGCCTGACCCGAGGGAGAGGCCTGGCACGAGTTGCCAGCCTAAGAGCCCGAAGGCAATGTGACAGAAGGTTGACGTCAGGGCGACGTCAGCCACAATATAAAATTAATAAAAATTAATAAAAATATGTAAAAAAAATTAATTAAAAATGTAAAAAAAATTAATTAAAAAATGTAAAATATAATAAAAATTAAAAAAAATGTAAAACCCAGCCTTCGAACTCAACGGCTCTCGCTAGAGTTCGTCGCCGTTTCTACCACATCACTACCTACTGGCTGGAGCCCCCATTCCACCCATTTTCTTATCCACCCGGAGGCCGAAAGAGACCCAAATACCATACGCCAGCCCCAGCCCCAGCCCCAATCCCAATTCTTGTTTTTTCCACCCCCAAATTACATCATTTGGAGATGATTTGGACCCAATCTGGGTGTTAATTCCACCACTGTGTTGGAGACAGTCCAGCTAGAATTTAGAAAGGATTTAACAAAAATCAACTCCAATCATGCTCCCTAATCCACCTTCTAAGATAGGGATACATCTAGGAAGCTCCTAAATATAGGAAGAGAGACAAGAGCTCCGAGTGGCTCTCTGCAATTAATGCTAACTACTTCGAATATTATTTTTATAAATAACCAGTTTCTATTGGCTAATTATTGACTCATAGTAATTATAACTCTCTAAATTATGGAGTATAGTTGGAGCACAACTTTGTCATAAAAGGTCCGAAATAATTTTTGATAGTTTTAGCAAACTTTGCTGTAAAATAGATAGCATGATTAGAGGTGCTGTAATATACAAGTGCCTTGGGTAAGGAAAAAATTTACTTGTAACGGGTTCATTATCTTCTTTCTCTGCACATATTGTCACAAATAAGTGATGTAAAGAGAGTGAATAAGAATTTGTTACATACAAGTTTTTTTTCCTTGAATAATCAATGTGGTCAATTCATGAGTTCATATTTTTCCGTTGGTAAAAGTTGATTGCATTAAAATGTCACATTTTTTTAGTCCAAAACAATTTATTATCTTTAGAAGTTTCCTGTATGCTCAAATGTCAATACAACAGGGAATATGGGCAAAGTAAATGCACTCTCTCCGTTGGACTTAAAACTCAAATCAATCTCCTCGTACTTTAGAGTCATTTAGAATAGTACAAAATCTCACAATCAATTAGTTAATCCTGAGCTGATTGAAGTCATGGAGGGGATTGTTTGCACTCATAAACCCTCGATGTATCCCAAATGAAAAGATCCAAGGCCCAAATCAAAATGGTTAGCCCAAAGGACTTATGAACAAGCACTCGCAGAACCGTATTCTTGTTTACCCGCCAAACCACCGAAAGAGTCCCAATCCCAACTCGTAACCAACGCCAAACCAGGTGCTCTCCAAAATAAAATAAAACATCTGATTTGCAAGTGAGATGTTTTGGGTTCGATGATGGTTAAAAATGAATTTAAACCACATTATTGTTAGCCCGTTATGAGGCTTAGCTCTCTCCTTCACTCCCCTAGTGTGATAATATCGTTTTTTTTTTTTTAAAACAAAACTCGATTAAGGAGAATGATATACATAAAACTAAATTACTACTTTTGTGGCATTTCAGTAATATCATTGTTGTGCGTAAGTTTGTTTTTATATATTTACGATGAAATAAAATGATATTCCTCGATCAGAACTTTATGTGGATGTGAACATGTTCTATGCGAGTTGCTCTCTTGAAAGAGGCCTTCAAATCCATTTTTTCTCCGAGAGATATCACAATCCAAGAAAATGATAAATGTACATTTTTTAGGATGCTATTGATTCTTGCTTAATTTTGTTTGTTGTTATTCAAAGACTAAAAATAAAGAGGGCTATGAAAAGTTAGGCGAGCATAAAAATCAACTCTCGATTATCAAACAATATTATTCTCTTCATATACGATGTTTTATTTCTGGTCATGGGATAGCAAAAATTTCCATGATAGATTAAAAGTGTCCAGAGAGAGAATAGGTGTGCAGTGTGCGATTTTCTTTCCTACTAAAAAAGTTACAAGCACCATAGCCAAAGCTGGTATTCAAATTTCATCAGAGCCAGCAAACAAATTAAAAGAAAGCGGAAGGATTTACAACCAGAGATTAGAGAGATGCAAACACGTTACGCACAAAGGCAGAGACAGACAGACAAAAACACAGAGCCAGTTTCGAATCCTTTCTTCGTTGTCAGATTTCAGAAAAACCATTTTCAGATTCCCACTCCTTTCATTCTCAAGATCTCATCCTCCCGTCCCTCCACCAATCGAGAAATTTTTTAATGTGATCGACACACGGAATGATATATTACGTGTCATTATATAAATGGTAGAATATGTATATTAAATAGTTAATAACTTAAAAATAAAATTTATCACCACTTACATAAAAACACGGAATATGTCATCCGTTTTTCCATCACAAAGAAAAATTTCTTCCACCAATTCCCATTCACCACCCAACCTTTTCTTTCTTTATTAATTTCGAAAAAATATCAGCAAAAAAAAATACAAGGCATCCAAAGTCTTCTTCTTTTGCTTTACTACATATTCTGCGATCGACCGAGCTCCTGGTCCGCAAGGACTCATAGCTCCACGATTTGCATCTGAGATGGCGTCGTCGGCGCAGCTCCGGCTCATGTCCGATCTCAGAACCATCATCAACGAGCCCCCCGAGGTAAATCCGGATCAAGTTTACCTCAAATTCCTATAAAATCCGATCAGAATTGCTGAATTGCATCTGGGTTTTTGCAGGGTTGCAGCGCCAGCCCTCTGTCTGATGACAATCTGATGGTGTGGAGCGCCACCATATTCGGGCCTGATGAGACCCCATGGGAAGGTTGTGGGCAGATCTGTTTCTTCTTTTTTTGGTTGTTCTGTGTTTTCTTTGTTTGTTGATTTGGTTTTGGAATTTGACTGTTCTGATGTTAAATTTGGAAAAAATCAGGTGGTGTTTTTAGCTTGAGGTTGACATTTAGTGAACGTTATCCCGAAAAGCCGCCTCGGGTTCGTTTCACCTCCGAAATTTTCCATCCAAATGGTTAGTTTGATCAAAATCACATCTATTCTACTTTGCTTTCTGTATATAGGAAATGTTAGCAACAACTGAACTCAAAAGCTTAAGCTTGCAGTCTTGCAATTAACAAATAATTGAAGGTTTCAACTCAGGGACTCTCGTAAGTTGTAACCGAAGTTATGATACCATGTTAAACGACCACGCGATGAACATTTCATCTCAGATAAGTTATGATAACCTTAGGTAGCGTTTATCAAGTGATTAGAGATCAACTTTACTTGTTACTGGGATTATGCATTCTAGTCTTTACCTGTATAGATGAATCGAGTGTCTGAAGGTTGTGAACTTCTATAGTTTCACTTTAAAAACAACAATGAAATTGTCTGAACCAACAAACAATATCGAGCAAACAGCGCTGCTGAGAAATGCTCTGTTCTGTTGTATAGCATTTCAAGTCCCTGGTTTGAAGTTTTACAGGCCATTGAAGAGGCTATATACGTATTCTTTTTGCACCGCTGCTAACTTACAAATAATGCAAACTTATGGTATCCGAGGGCGATTCATCTTCAATAGACTAAAGAGTAAAGACTACTGTTTCTATTTCTCCCTTGATATCATATGAAGTCATTGGAGACGATGTTAAGGTCCATTGTTAAAAGGAAACATACGACCACTATTAACAATTTAGATTTAGATTAGATATATGGAAAACATGCTGTTCTGCTAATTAACTTTCAAGAGTGTGGCATGATGATGACGAGATTTGACAATCGCCCGATTCTTGTTTTTATGTTCATACCAGTAATATTTTTTATATGTATTTTCCTTGTCAATGTAACAAGCAGCACGGTAATAGTGGTTAATATCTTTTGTTCTTACATAAATATCGGTTTCAATACACCGACAAAGAGGGATTATGAAAATTATAGTATAGATGAGCACTACTACAGAGGACGGTGTCTGATTGCAAAAGAATAAAAAAAATCCAAAAACAAAAGCCAAAAGCTTTTATCTTATAGCTCAAATCCAACAGCTTACAGTTTATATTTCTTCTCATTATATTGGATCATGTATTAATACACATTTTGTGTTTTTGTTTATTTGTTCATTGACTTCTCAATTCTACTCTGCTTTCGGTTTATTGATTTACAAGTCTACATTTCTACATTTCTGCATTTTTATCCGAGCAAAAGAATTCTGACTCGTTACTTATGTTGTTTGTGCAGTTTATCGTGATGGTACACTCTGCATGGATATAATTCAGGATGCATGGTCACCATGCCACAATGTATCTACGATTTTGACGTCTGTTCAAGTAATTTTCAAATCGGACTACTCATTTCCTTCTCTCTTACATTCATATTACATGGCGATCATGTTGGTTAATTTACTAATGAACAAATTGTTGCAGTCACTTCTCACTGATCCAAACGCTGCAAGTCCAGCAAACCCTGATGCTGCTCACATGTATCAGCATGATATACAAGCTTACAACAAGTTAGTCAACTTTTGATTTTTCGTTTTTCATTTCTTCTCCTGAATTAATTTATTTCTACTTGTGCCTATTCGACCTGATTCTTCTTCTTCATAATTTGTAGGAGGGTACGCCGTTGTGCCCGTCATTCCATTGAGTCTTTGCAGTAGCACTTTGAAATTATTATTCGTGTCTACTTTTTTAATTCTTTGGGAGAAGGCTTTGTTTTTGCTTTATGCCTATCCGCAGCTCGTGTATCTCGCTCTTATTGTTGAATGTAATCATATATACTATTTAAAATTGACGTCAATATAACACATAAAAGCATGTTTAAATTTCACTTGTCGGATCTCGAAGAGTTCCGAAGTGATTGTAATGCAACTTATTAACGTTGGAGATATGCGATGAGCATGATATACTGCTGCAAGAGACTATTAGCAAAGGAGTATAAACATTGGTCAGAAATAGTATCTTTTTATTGCTTGAGGCCGGTGGCAATCAACCTTTAAGCCCCTTTGCTCCTTTCCTTTTCCTCCCCCTCCCCCTCTCCCTTCCCTCCCTCCTTTTTTTTTTCAGTTTCTGCACCTGAGATATGCCTCAAGAAATTTGTGGCAACTAGGATGTGTGAGGCTTCTCTGGATCCGTGTTTGGTATCTGGACCTATGTTCTGCTTCTAATGGATTTCTTGGCGTTTCTGGCGGCCGGCCGTCTCCACTAGCGCTCCGGGGGCGGCGACGGGTGACCATACCAGTAGGTTTCGAAGTGTTTCTGGTCACTTTTGGACTTTTTTATGTGGGCCTCCTTATTACTTGGGTAAGGATTGTCTTATGTAATATTTGTGTTGGATGTAGAAGGAAACCTTTATTTATTTATTTACGAGTCTCGCAGCCCACACCGAGGCAAACTATGAATTATAGATATGATCTCAAAATAACAGGGGTCAAGGTCGAGCAATGAGACAATAGGGGATAAGCTTACCAGCTAAAGTCCCTAAATGACCGCTCAGTGATAAAGGAGGTAGGGGTGCATAGAGAGCCAAGAGGTTTGCCTAGAAGTAGCCACCCTTGAAAGAGTGCGTTATAGCTCACTGATCGAGCGCTCTTGCGTCGAAGATTGATGGGGCTAAGCAATTTGTCGAATTTGTGGGATGTAAAAATGCATTAGTAGGGGAGAGATAAGCACCCGTGTGAGCGGCAGTGGACGAAGCGGAAGCGAGAATGTTGGCTTGAGTAGCGCAAACATTGGTGAGAATTCAAAGCCCCGAAAACCTGAGGGTTCCTCCACAGAGGGTGAGTCAGGGCTTAAGATCAGGTTGAAAGGTGTAGTCAATGGACAACAGGTGAATATTCCTGTATTACCCCTTGTTAGTCCTGAGGGACGGAAGAAGCTAGGTTAGCTATAGCTATATCTGATCTGTACTTCCTTCCCCGAGTGGAGCTGATATACCTGGACCACGTCGAATGGTACTTGGGTGAGAGAGTGTTATGGCAGCTTGGGATTTATCAGTCGGTTCCTGATCCGCCACCCCAATCCTTCCATGTATCACGGACAGGTGGAGCGGGAAGATATAGCTTATTGGAAACTTTAAGAGATCATATTAGACACTTCAATGCTGGAGGAGACTTCTTCAAGATGCATTTGGCTGACCGCAAGGGCTATGTTGAATGGTATGCTTCAGGGTCCACAGGACTGACCTTATCCTCATGTTTCAAGGAAAAACTTCTCTCCATTTTGTTTTCTTTGCCTTTTTTTTTGGGATAAATAGATCTCTTACCTGCGTTTCGCGGATCTAGCACTTCCTCTCTTACTCGAATACACCTCGCTCTGCTCTGGTATAACCCTATTTTGGTCTCTTGCTTACGATTCTTTTGACTCTTTGGAGGAATGGGTTATTCCAAGAATTGGTAGAAGATATCCATGTACAGAGCAAGAAGGAAAGGATGCTGGTTGCTATTCAATTTGGTGTTACAGACTTGCCAATGTTTTTATCACGAACAATTATAGGGGTTGCAACGTGAGTATATTCTCCAATGACTAACTCATTGATTTGGTGATATTTCACACAAACAAGCATAAAGATGAATCCCTAAATTGGGTACCTTAATTAGTAGTGGTACTAGCACAAACACCACTGAGAAAGATTTGTCACAAATAAAGTAGACTCAATGAACCTACTCCGAGGCGCAATAATGTCATCGCCGACAAGCGAGGCCACATTAAACCATCATTGACGAGCAACCACATCACTCACCAGGCAAGACATCACCCGCTAGATGCAGTACAAGACCTACAATAATCCGAGAATGGAGTTCACTGATCAGCTTCTCTCTACCTACGACTTTACCACTTGTGTGAGATCCACCACTACCGCAAGCCAAGCAAGACGGATCCGCCACAGATTCAACTTGGTAAGGTGGCGACGCTACAAGAAGAGTAGTTCAACCTTGGAAATCAAACCGTATGAGGTGGATCAGACCCACCAACAATAAAAAATACTCTAAAGTTAGTGATTTAGCACAAGATCAAGGGAAAGACCTTGTAACAAGGACAAATCTCGAAATTGGGGATGAGGCTCTATCAAAGACATGATAAAATGGTTTCCCGCCAAATGGTGCGTGAAAAGATAGGTGTTGGGCAGCACCATTGAAGGGAGAGAAAAAGAAAATAGAGGAAGGGTCGCTGAAGGCGTGGTTGGGGAGAAGGGGAAGAGAAAGGAAGGCGGAGGTGTAGAGGCCAGGGGAATTGGATCCTCTCTTGAGCCCAATGAGAGGATCCTCGAGACCAAAGAACTTGGGCCGTTGGATGAAAATCCAACGGCTATAATTATTATAATTTTAAAGGGACTCACCTATTTGTAACCATTGGATGAAAATTTAACAGTCCAAATCTTTTGATCAGGAGGATCCTCTCCTTGAGCTCAGGAGAGGATCCAAGTCCGAGGCCAGGAGGTGTGGAGGATTAGGAGACAGGAGGATAAGCTACACCGGCCCCAAGCCAAAGCAATGGGTCGATGGCTGGGCTTGGTTGCCGATCTAGTGTTTACTTATGTGAGGTATGATGTGTGGCGTCCCATGAGTATCCTCTCACTTTTTATGGAACAATTATAAAATTAGATATGCACAATCTCTGTCGGATATCCTTTGGACTTTATTATGAAATCTCCATTTACCAAAAATAAATAAATAAATAAATTAAGGAATGTAGGCTGACAATTTTTTCAACTCTTGGTGATTCTTACACTTGTGATATAATAATATGTTTCACTTTACTACCTTAAAGTATCGTGGTTTCCAAACTTTTATATATCAATTTTTTTTTCATCCCAATCTCATACCTAAAGTTATGTTTTTCTCCCAGATTCATACTTTCCTTCGGTTGACCATTAGTAACTTCATTAAAGCCATGGCTCTTACATGAACAATTGTAACGACTCGTCCCTAAAAATTAAGGTTTTTTATAATTTAAAAATGTGAAATTACGAAAAATGCCCTTCGAGGCAAAGATGTTGACTTTTGTTGACCGTCTTGTCGTGTCACGTAAGATTCGTTTTCTTGACGTACACTCGTAGTACTCGTCGCTACGAACATGTAGGTGCAAACAGAACACAATTTGGAGTTATAACGAAGGATATATTAACGTTTAAAGTACGGGACATTTTAGTAAACTGATTATTTTCTAGAAAGCTCCAGATTTTTGGAGCAAAATCTGGAAAGCCACATGTGTGGCCCAGATTGAATGAAAGAAGAAATGGATTGTTGGGAGAAGAGATAGAGGAAAGAAAGGAGGGGAGGGACACCTAATTGGAAAGAAGAGAAGAGAGAGTGACCAATAAGGAGAGCAGGAAAGGAAAGGAAAGGAGAGAGTGGAGGAGCACCGAATCACCTTTGACCCGGTTCCGTGCTATTCCGACGTGATTTTCGTCGATTTTTCCGTCAAATCGCCGCCATCTACCACTTGGAAAACATTATGTGATCTCACATCTTCCATTTACAATCAAATTTCACTAGATTTAGCCTTGATTTCGTGAAGAACAGAACCTATGGATTCCGGGGGTGCCACGGCAGCAATCCGACGATCGTGAAGCTTACTCCATCAACAACCACCACCACCAATGGACTCTTCTAAACCCCAGGAACAAATCCCAAGCAATGGTTGGGGGGCGTCGGAGCTTGTTTGGAGTCGAATCAAGAACACCCAATTTTTAGGGTTTCCGACGGGTTCTAGTGAAATTGAGGCTTTTCCCTGCCGATTTGGCCTTAGTAACATGTATGAAAGTTGTTCCTGTCATTGAGATATTCATTCCTCTAAAATTTGGGAATTTTTGGAGTTGTTCGATTTTCCGACGAGTCGGGGCGGTCTGCCGCCACGCGCAGCGGTGCGTGGGGGAAAAACCCGAGGTCCTTATCTAGGTTTTTCGACGTGCCAAATTCAAATCCACTATCTATTTTCCCATATTCTATCTTTTAGGAATAGTTTTACTAAAAGGTCTCTAATTGTGTTTAGGTGCGTTGGCGGGAAGCGATGTCATTCTCGATAGTTCGAGCGGCTTTTGGGCAATGGAAAACTAGTGAGTGGACCCCTTCTCAAATGATTATTTTATAATTAACCATCTAGCATGCAAATTCATATTTCCTGATTTGAATATGTTTTATATTATGCTTTGCTTTATGGATTTCTATATTATGTTTTATTTAATTTACGTTTTATGAAACGTTATAAACTATGGTTTTACACTTAGAAAAGGTTTACTACTATTGCTTTTATGCCCTATGAGATATTACGGATTTATGAAATATTATGGATTGTGGTTTTTAAAAATGATTTGAGTTGGATCGCTTTCATGGTTTTATATGATTTATGAGGCGAGATTTTGATGCTTTAAGCTCTAGTGATTTGATTTGATTTCTGAGTTATATTTTGGTGCTATTCTAGTGGATTATCATACGACACATCTGCACACCACGGGTATAGATGTCTATGGCCATAGGACACAGATGATGGAGGAGTGAGATATGATATATTGTATACCCCCAGCTTCACTGCTGAAAGCAGTGTCGGATAGCTTCACTAGTCACGGCTAGTGTCGGTGTGGATGTAGGCTATTTTATACAGCTTCATCTTCGGGTGATGGACAAGTTATTTAGCTTCACCTTCGGGTGATAGACAGGTACTGCCTTCGGGCAACTATGATACCCCTAGTCGAGTACACCACAGTTACGATTTACAGATGTTTTATGAATTAAGAACGTTAATAGTTAGGGAATGTGG
>JAOTRO020170010.1:0-12473 GCA_028566515.2 Pyracantha coccinea | reverse complement strand
AAAGAAAGATAACAATATATACGGTGATATGTGACATTTGAGAATAATTCATAGGCAAAGGGTCCATCGGAAAAGAGGACCATATAACCTAACACTTATCCTACAATACTAGTTGTATATGGTTCAATTTTAGTAGGTTGAGTCTGACTTGTCCTAACTTAATTCAACTCGCTATTTAATACCTAACCTCAATTCTAGATTACTAATTCTTATTGGATTGGTTGTTGAGTTTCTACTTATGTGTCTCGGTTTGAAACTCTCCCTTTCCCTCAATTAATGTAATCGTTTGAAACTCTCCCCACTCCTTAATAATATTAATTTTTTCTTAATAAAAAAGGACATGATAGAATGCATGTGAGGTAAGTTTTTTTTAGGTCGTGCTTTAGAAAGGGAAAAATGTTGTGTGGTGCTGTTGGAAAGTTAAATCCTGTATTATGAGAAATGTTTGGTCTATTTTCAATTAGTTTTGGAGTGCAACTTCAACTTTCTTTATGTAAGAGAAAGAAAAAAGAAACAAAGAGTCAATAATGAGTGATGGATTGCCCTGACATTCTTAGTCAACCAACTGCGTCTCAAGTTCAAACCCTTCTCCCTTCACTAGTGTAGATTAGTAGAGTTTTGTAATATACTTCAATATTTTTCTTTCTTGTGTTTTTTGGGAATCTACATTTGGATCATTTCGGATGTTTGGTTAACTCATTTTTTTATATTAATTTTCAATTACAGGTTGGTACTTGGTTGCTTGACTACTAACCCTTTTGTTAGCTCATATGAGTAATTGTGTGCGTGTTGTATTCTCTTTTGTTGTGATGGATTTTTGTTTGAGATTTTAGTTGGGATTCTTGTCACTCACTAAGTCTACTTGCTTTGCTTTATATATAAATTAGTCGTCATTTGGGATTGAATATTTGGGTCTCACTGTTTTTCAGGAATGGTCTCTTTGCGTTCGGTTAGGTCCACTAATATGGAAAAAAAGGTCCAACTAGCCTGGCCAGCAAATAACTTGTGTGAATCCATTTCTGTCTTTTGCAGGTCAATCATGGTATTCATTATATCACCACCTATATTGCCAGGTGCTGTTACAAATATATACGGGTAAAGTGGTTTAATAATTTTGGTCAAGTGTACTGTAGAAGGGATGTATCTTGTGTATCAACATTGTATAGGGGAATATACATATTTCACCCTTTATGAATAACATATGTTCATCATGTAAACTTTATAATTGGAACAATCTAATTTTTTGATCCCCTTTGAATATCATACGCATAAAAAATTATTCAAATTGATCTCGTTTATGGATCTAAATGTATCCAAGTATTAACCTATATTGATAAAAATATTTGAGGAGTAAAACACATTCTTCCTAGTGGAAATTCACAAAATAATTTACAGTATTGATACCAAATTAATAAAATCATCTAAATCATATGTGCAAATGATATTACGTTTCTTTTAAAGCCACTGGGAGTGGTGTGGGTAGTGGATGGGGATGGCTACCGTTGAAAAGTTGGTGTGTGTGACACAAATTGCCTTCCCACACAATGAGTAAACAGTGGAATAGTCGATATTTGGTGGGGACAATATATATGTCAATATCACACTCTTTGTTCCATTCGGAATGGGGGCGTATATTTTTAAGCGGGAAATGATAAGCACATATTTAAGTCTCTTGTACAACTATTTTTGTTTTTTTTTTCTATTTAATTTATTGAATAAAAATAATTTAAATAACTTTGTGATGAAACGCGACGTCTCTTTCTCTCTTCCGTGAGGGTTCTTCTCTCCGCCGTGAGAGCCACTCCCCTGTGAGTGTTTCTTTCTCCCCTTAGTGGGAGTAAGTGAGTTCTCTGAATCCACTCAGCGGGGTTTATTTGGAAAAGTCCAGTTCTGGAGCCCATCTATACCTCCCTAAGGAAGTGCGTAAAATTTCATTATGGCCGTTGGAGGACGTTAATGCTCTCCTACCTTCGATCCAAGCAAAGGGAAAGGTAATTGATGAGGTGAGTTTAGATGCTGCCAACCTCCGTTTTTTTCAGTAGATTGTGCGGATTTTTCCCGATCTCCGCAGATCCGTCAGATTGGGGATATTTATTACAGCTTCCCAACCACTACATTCATTGTTGATGGGCGAATTCCACCCACCTCCCAAACTCTTCAGGGAGAGCTTTATGACAAAGGACAAGGAACTAAGGTACTTCCCACCCCTAATTTTATGGGTATTACTGATTTGTGTAAGTCAGGAAAGCTGGAGCGGTGAGAAGGAGGAAAACAAGAGTTTCATTCTTAGAAGAAATCCGACTTGGGCTTCTACGATCCTTCGAATTCACAAACCTATTCGGGTGGTCCTTAGACTCAGCTATAGGGAAGAATTCATGGCTGACCAAGAGGTGGATGAGTTGGTGGTCCACCTTGATAAAGCTATGGACCTGTCAACCATGGAACATGGGATTGCGTTGGTCGGTGCGGCTTTGGTCAACAAAATTTGAACAAGTGGGGTGCTTGAAACATCCTCAAGTCCTCATGGAAAGAGCTTGGTGATGTGGAGATTAAGTGGGTGAAGGACAATATGTACATTATAACTGTCCAAGACGAAAACACAGCGGAGAAGATTCTTAGTCAGGTACCATGGGTAGTTATGAAACAGAACATCTCTGTTAAAAGGTGGCCTAAGGAATTGGCGCTGGAGGAAATTGAGATGATTAAGGTCCTGTTTTGGGTTCAAATCCTGGGGGTCTTCCATGCCTCATGATGGAGGCTAATATCCAGTGTCTTTCAAAGGAAATATGTGAGTTTGTGGAGGTTGAAAATATGGCAAAGGCCCGTGGCTTCTTAAGGGTGGTGATTATTGTCAACACCCAACACTCTCTGATCACTGGCTGTTGGCTGACTAGGGAGGACGACAAGGACACCTGAGTTGAGTTTCGATATGAGCGACTGCAGGACTTTTCTTACAGGTGCAGGAGAATCGGACATGCTATGAATGAATGCTTATTTGACCGTGTAAAAAGAGGGGCTGCAGGTTTTGGTGAATGGACCAAGGCGCTTCCCATTCAAGAGATAGTGGATCACCTAAAACCACTGACCATTGGAGTGGGGGAAAGACGACAAGTAGGTATGGCGCGAAGAGGTAGGCCATCTCAAGTGCCAGGTTCCTCAAGTTCTGTTGAATTGGGAACTAATGGTGAGGGGGCATCAGCCATGTGAATATTGGACTTCCTGAGCTTAATCAAGTGCAATAAAGGGGATGGAAGAGGAGATTTAGAGTCATCCATCAGGGTGAAGGATCAAGTTTCAGCAAATCAAACTGGAGTACCCCTGCTGCCCACCACTTCTTCACTTGATATTCCGGCTTGGGCAGTCTTAACGAGGGCCTCTCAATGCTAGCTGACAGAGCCATGCAAATGAAAAATGGTGACAAGTCTTATGTTGTTATCGAAGAGATTGGGGAGGAAGGGATTGATGGAAGCACTCTGAAAAGGGGAGCGGAGCCAAATGACATAGATATAACCATTTTACCCCAGAAAAGAAGCAAAGCTAGCGATACTAGGGTTGAAAGAAAACAAAGAGTAGTTGATAGATTGCAAAGTATGAGCATCAGAGAGAGGTGCTTGATGATGGAACGGGCTTTACACGTTGAAGGTGAGCGGGAGGAAATCCCGGAAGAGATCCAAAAGATGTGGGAATATGTAGAGGAGGTTTCAGAACCTGAATGTACGGATCATATAGCAAGGAAATTGGGGAAAACTCCCAAGGCGGTGGCAGCTGGCCTGATACAGCTCAAGATCGCCATGACGCACTTATTCTGGAACTGCTGTAGTCTTGGGTCGGACACGGTAGTTTGAGCCCTACATGGGCTCATTAGAAAGTATAGACCCCCTATGATTTTTCTATCCGAAACTAAAATGAAGGATCATAGAGTAAATGGGGTGCGGAAATGAATGGGATTCGTCGATGGGTTTAATGTCTCGTCGATTGGCAGGGCTTGCGGTGTCAGCCTTTGGTGGGACGATTCGTTGGAGGTCCAAATTCTTTTCTTCTCCAAGAATATTATTGATGCTAGGGTCAGGGGAGTCGGGGATGCTCAATGGGTTAGGGTGACTGGAGTGTACGGTACTTCTTACCGTAGGGAGAATGAGGTCTTTTAGAATTGCATGACTTCCCACTTTCAGCCTTCTGATATTCCTTGGCTGTGTGGGGGGGGGGGGACTTTAATGAATTTATCTGGGTGTTTGAAAAATCTGGTAGGGCTCCGGTTCTTTATAACCGTCCCCGGTACTTGGCAACTTTCATGGAGGTGTCAGATCTTCTGGACCTCAACTTCAATGGGTCTCCCTTTACTTGGCGAGGGACTAGAAATGGGGAGCTGGTGGAGGAACAGATTGATATGGGTTTGTGCAACCAACTCTGGCAGGCTACTTGGCCAAATACCTCTGTTACTCATGCTACGGTTGTGGGCTCTAACCACTGCCCAGTCCTTATTTGCTGTGAGCCGAGCCAGAGGAAGGGCAGAAAGCGGTTTCGCTTTGAGGCCTCTTGGGCCGAGGATGAAGATTGTAGACAGATTGTGGAAACCTGCTGGAGCCGCTATTGTTCTGAGGATGTGATTGCTAGATGGCAGACAAGGATTAATGTCTACAGATCTAAACTAACTTCTTGAAGCAAAGATAAGTTCAACTATAGAGCAAAGGAGATTGACGCTCTGATGGACAAACTTGGGAAGCTTCAAATGAACTGGGGACCTAACAGAGATGGGATTCTCAAGGTAACAATCGCGGTTGACAAGCTTAGGGAACAAGAGGAAAGCTTTTGGCAACAACGCTCGAGGGTTAAATGGCTCCGTGAGGGAGATGCCAACACTTCATTTTTTTCATCAATCTACTTTGCAAAGAAGAAGGAGAAACAAAGTGATGAAGATTAAGTTGGATGATGGTACTTGGGAGGAACATCCTGGCCAGGTGCACCAATTGGTTGATGACTACTTCATTAATCTTTTTACATCTTCAGGTTCGCGAGAATAAGGTCAGGTTCTAGAGTGTATTTGCACAGTGGTCACAGATGATATGAACCAGTCCTTACTTTTGCCGATTTCGGAGGAAGAAGTCAGAGTGGCTGCTAGACAAATGGGGGGTTTCAAGGCCCCTGGGCCAGATGGTTTCCAAGGGGTGTTCTACCACTCCTTTTGGGACTGCATTGTAAAAGAAGTTAATGAGCTTGTCATGTTCTTATCTAGTGGTGATGCTTGTCCACGGCAACTCAACGTGACTCATATTGTTCGAATCCCAAAAATTCCGAACCCGGAGTCAGTCTCTCACCTCAGATCTATTAGTTTATGTAATTTCTCTTATAAAGTTTCATCCAAAGTTTTAACTAATAGACCGAAACCTCTTCTTCCAAGCCTTATTTCTCCCATGCAGAATGCGTTCGTTGGGGGTTGGCAAATACAGGACAATATTGGGATTGCTCATGAACTATTCCATTTCCTCAAACTCAAGAAAACTAAGAGCAAGTTCGAGCTTGGCATTAAGCTTGATATGCACAAACCTTACGACCGGGTGGAATAGAATTTTTTGGATGCTGTCATGGAGAAGATAGGGTTCCACTCTACTTGGCGGCGACTCATCATGGGGTGTGTCTTCTGTTAACTTTGCTGTCATCCTCAATGGTCAACCTGGAAATAAATTTGCTCCGTCTAGAGGTTTAAGGCAAGGTGACCCACTATCCCCGTATTTGTTTTTGATGGTTAGCGACGTTTTGTCAAAGATGATTAGTATCGCCACATAGTCTAAACACCTGCATGGGGTTCAGATGGGTGCACACGAGCCGTCCATCTCCCACTTTTTTTTCGCTGATGACACCTTGATCTTCTTGAAGGCTGACAAAGCAAACTGTCGTAACTTGGGTAAATTATTGGAATCCTATTGCCTGGCTTCGGGCCAAGTAGTGAATCTCCAGAAATCGTGCGTGTATTTCAGTGCCAATACTCATTTGGCAGTTGCGGAGGAGCTTGGGAGGGACCTGGGTATCCTGGTGGTGTCCGATCTGGGTACCTATCTCGGTCTACTTGCCATCTGGGGCCGTTCTAAATGCCATGGTCTTGCTTATGTGAAGGGTCGTCTGATGGGGAAAATTCAAGGGTGGAAGCAGTGTACTCTATCTCAGGCAGGTAAAGAGGTGATGATTAAGGCTGTTGCCCAAGCCATTCTGCCGTTTTCGATGAATCTATTTAAGTTCTCGGACTCTATTTGTAATGAGCTTGACTCCTTGATCTATGGGTTCTGGTGGGGAAAGAAAAATGAGGAGAGGAAAATTCACTGGGTTTCCAAAAATGTGTTGGGACTTCCAAAATCGGATGGTGGCATGGGTTTTAGAAACTTAAAATCCTTTAACGATGCTCTTCTTGCAAAGCAGTGTTGGAGGTTGATCTCGGAACCAAACTCATTATGGGAGTCGGTTCTTAAAGCCAAGTATTTCCCAAATTGTTCTTTTATGGATGCTCAGAAGGGTAGCCGGGCTTCTTGGATTTGGTCTAGTTTATTGGTGGGAAGAGATTTATTGTTGAAGGGGGCCCACTGGCAAATCATGGATGGGCAGAGGGTTAGGCTTTGGGTCGACATGTGGCTCCTTTCTTTACTGTTGGGTCATCCTACTCTGGTTGGAGGGGTTTCGGTCACAATGGACACTCGGGTGACACCTTTTATTTGCCCGGATTCTCGCACGTGGGACATCAACTCGCTCATTCCTTTCCTTTCAGTGGAGGACCTGAATGTTATAAAAGACACTGTGATTGGTGACTCCTCGTGTGAAGACAGATTTATTTGGCCGGTGACTAAGAACGGGCAATATTCGGTGAAGACTGGGTACCGTTGGGATCAAGCCTGTTCCACCCCCCGGTGTCGCTATACCCCTTTTCCTCCCTTGCTATTCCCAGTCGGGTTTGGAATCTTATCTGGAACCTCAGAGCCCCAGCCAAGATTCGAAACTTCATGTGGAAATCCATCCATTGTGCTCTCCTGACGATGGATGTGTTATTCAAAAAGTGGTCGGCCCTTTCTCCGACTTGCCCCATTTGTCATGCCCAGGACGAGTCGGTCGAGCACTTGTTATTATTTTGCCTTTGGGTGCCTTCCATCTGGTTTGGTGGTGTTCTTAATATCTGGATTGAGATGAGCGAGGTTATGAGCTGGTGGGAGTGGTTTCTTTCTACTTCAAATGTGCACGGCGACTCCAATGTCAATTGCTTGCCCATCCTCTCGCACGTTGCCTTTACGTGTTGACATATTTGGAAAGCCAGGTGCAATATGTTATACAATAACTGTCAAATCAACCCCTCTCAGGTAATATGTGCTATCTCTAATTCGGTTAGAGCTTTTGTCGATGCTACTCGAAGATCTCTGGTGCTCCCTGTTTGTCGTCTGGTGGATGCGCAAGCATCTAGGTGGGCCACTCCTCCTCCGCTGTTTACAAAAATCAATGTGGATGCTACCTGGTCTGCGCTGACTGGTACATGGTTTATTGGCATTATTCTGCGGGATGACTTGGGATCCTTTGTGGCTGCTATTCGTCATGCTATCTCGACTCCGTGTGTGGATGTTGCCGAAGCTATGGCCATTTCCAAAGGCTGTGAGTTTGGGTTAGCTTTAGGGCTCCATAAGGTAATCATTGAGTCTGATTCCAAAGATTCTATTTGTTCCCTTTCGGATTCTCTTAGGTTTGGCAGATGGGAGGCCTTCCCTTCCTTAGTGAAAGCTAAAACGTTAGGGGAGTCGTTCTAGGATTGTCGCTGGTCTTGGATTCCAAGATCAGCCAATATGGCAGCTGAATTGTTGGCGTCGTAGAGGTGTGTGGAGATGTGCAATGTTTCTTGGGTCAATCGACCCCCATCTTCTCTGGTTTTTGTGCTCCAAAATGATGGACTGCCTTGTCCTGTGTAATGTATTGTGGACAGTGGAGGGAGCGACGTGCTAGTTTGGCTATTACGTCTTACTTGTATATCCCTTTACTGTCCGTTATTTCTTTTTTGCTTTCCTGTTTGCTTGCCTCGGTGTAGGCTTTCTTTATTTTTGCTGGCATCTTTGTTCGAGTTATGAATTCCCCAATTTCCAAAAATTTAATTTATTCAATTTGACGATTAAAAATAAAGACGATATGTTAAAACTAAAACAAATGTGCGAAATTCACCTCCCTCAAACAAAAACCATCGCCACCACAAAATGGTGAGCATTTTTCTTTAAATGGATTTTGCCTCCACATGGTCACATAACATCCTAGCCTATTAATATGTCATGTAAGAGGAAAATTACCTATAACTAGGGGTGGAATTTTTTTGCCAAATTACCATATCAAACGAATTACCAACCGTACCATACCAAAGTTGTGCCAAAAAATTTGTACCATTGGTAACGATATAGTATTTGTACTGTACCATACATTTTTAGTATGGTAATGGTATTCAAAACCATTACAAGTGGTATACCATACCGTACCACTACTATTAATATTATATCATGTATTTATTTATTTATATATAATTAGGTATTATTATCATTATATATGCACTTTATATTTTTTTTCCTAGTCATTTATCCAATCATCTCATCCTCTAACCTCTACTTTCCCAATAAAAAAAACCTAAGCCTTCTTGCGCTGCGACTCTTCATCTTTCACTCATCTAGCCACCGACTTCATCTCTGTTGCTCCAGTTCCGACGACTCTTTCTCTTCGGAGTCCATCTCATTTTCTCCTTCATCAAATTGGGATGTCTTTCTCTCTGGCTTCGTCTATCAAGTTAATTTTTGTACAATTTTAAAGAATGTAGAGATAGAATTTAGGAATCTTTGTACTATTTTGTTAGGGATATTGGGTTCCTTCAACAATTCTTCCATATATTTACTTCTTGTTTCTTAAATGAATCCTTATAAAATTCTCATAATTAAAAAAAAAAATTTAGAAACCCAAAGGAAGTGGTCAAAACAAGTTTGGGCCGTGAATTGGGTTGGAAAAAAAAAATCAAAATTTGGCCAAAAATAAAGTGGTAATTATCATTACCATACCATAGCAACCGAACTATTTGGCATGCCGAAATTCGGTATACCGAAAGTTTGGTACGGTAATGGTAATAGATTTTGTCATACCAAAAGTTTGGTATGGTAATTGGTACATGGGTATTGGTACGGTAATCGTACCAATACCACCCCTACCTATAACATTGTATTATGATCACAACAACTATGGACCCGTTCTATATAATTCATTCACAAAATAAGTAACTATATTACCAATTGGAATCGTCAGTGTCCAAAACTATAGTCCTGTCGACACGTCGGTCCAATAATTTGGACTCCACAAGAAGATGAGGCCACTAACTCATTTTTGCAAGGGAAGCATCTAGCTAGGTCTAGGGAAGCCACGGATGCCCTTGTGTGTTCCAGTTTGTTGATTTTTTGGATGTTGATTTTCACAACTATGCTGTTTCTCAACCGACATTTTATAAGAAAAGCTTATTACACTATTGAGAGAGAGCAAGGGGTTGAACGACGCAGTGGATTGGAAAAGATCCTAACCACTATGGACATTCACCATTTGCTTTGTCAATCGATATTTTGTTTATTTAAAATATGTCAAAATAGAGTAAGCTGAAACGATAAGTTTTTCTGTGTTGCACATGAATACATCTTGTCTATCATCCCAGAGTTGGACGTTGCATTGAGTAGTTGGATTTCCAGACAGGATCCTCAACTCCAATGGCCTCGAAAAAATGTGGCAAATTATTTGAATACGCGAACTCATTCTTTTTCTCCTGATGTTCATATAATGTGGAAGTTTGGTCGAATCCAATGTTTGGCTTGATGGTTAGGCCTCTTCTTAATATATCTAGTGTTGTGTTAGAAACCCACACTTGTTATTTTAGTTGTGGTTTTTATTTTGGGCTAGAAAACGGCTTTTTTCATAATTGAAAATTGCCTTTAATTGTAATTTACAACACAATCTTTATAGTTTCTTTTTGTGATAGGACACTCCTAATACTGAATAATTTTGAGGTTGCATCATAAAATTGATTGACAATGTAGAGAATAACCTAATTTGTAAGCCTTTGCATGACTTGGTCAATTACCAATTTGGAAATTTGTCATTCACATTCACACAAATCACTACTACAAAAAACACTTTGTGTGACGAAACAAGTTTGTTGCGCAAAGTACAATTTCGTCACACAAAACCTTGCGCAATGAAATGTTGGTCGCGCAAAGCTCGTGAAGATAGGGTTTGCGTGACGAAATATTTCGTCGCGCAAAGATTTTTGTTTTAATTTTTTTTAATTAAATTAAATTAATTTAATATTTTGTGTGACAAAATATTTTGTCTCGCAAGGTTTATGACTTTTTGTTTTATTATTTGTGACAACCCATTCCAAATTTTACGTTTTTATTAGTTTTAAAAGCGTGAATTTACGAAGATACCCTAGAGGCAAAGATTTTGACTTCCGTTGACCATCGTCCAGAGAGACATACGACTTATTCTTTTAGCATATCCTCGTATTACTCGTTGGTGTGAACGCATAGGTGAAAGCCGTTTGCGAGTCCAGATTATAACGGTATAGTTATGGACGTTTGAAATTGGGTATTGAGAGTTAGTTAAAAAGTTAAGAATGACCAATTAGATGAAAAAAGGGGGGGGGGGAAGTTGGGAGCTTTTCCCGTGCGTCCGTACACCTTCGCGACCACCCATCTTCTAAGGCCGATTCCGGCCAACTCCGGTGGAGTTTTTCGACGCTACCACTACTATCTTGAAGCTCTCATTCCCCTCTACAAAACCCACCCAAGAACCACCTTGGTTAACCATGGTATGTGGCAGTTTGGAGGCCACGAAAGTCGACGAAAACCAACAGTGCTCCGGCCACCTTTTTCAATTTTTCGACGAATCGGCAAAGCGATGGCCGATGCCACCACTTGGGTTTTACAACCTATCATCTCAGGAGAAAATCCCAACCAACCTTGACCCCGTTGGTCCACCGTAGACGACGAATCGACGCCGAGAAGTTTTAGGCACCGTAAGCTTCATGGGCAAAATTGACCACCTTTCGTCCACTTTTGAACTTTGTGGCAGGTATGAAAGTTGTTCCTCTCATTGAGATTTTCATTTCTGAAAATTTTGGTAATTTTCGGAGATAGTTGGGGTGCCCGCGGCGGTGCGTGTGGCAGCGCGTGGCCAGTGGGCTGTCAATACTATTTTAGCCTATATTTGACGTCCTAAATTCAGTTTTGATGATTGAATGACGTAGATTGATCAACAGAACCTAATTTCATTACGAGACGTGGTTAGGTGAAAATATGAATCAACGATCCGACCGTTGGATTGTCACCAAACTTTGATATGTTGTAATACATAATATTTGAGGATGATAGGAACTTACGGATTGGGAATACGACGTACGGATCTCCCTGAATTGGAATTGTAAGTTCATAAATAAATTGTTGACCGCCACTTGGTTTTGGCAATTGGCGGAGATCCAACCATTGGATCATAATGAAACATTAGGACGTTGTTCTAGGAACATAATGTGGATCTTTGAAAGTAACGGATTGGAAATCCGTTATGCAGATCTTCCGGACTAAATTACGTAGGGATGTGTTTTATGTAAATTATGTATTCTATCGGTAAGAACCCTGAGACGTGATTTGATAATTGTTCTAGGCGACGTTGGTTCATGATTTCTCAACATGTGTGCTAGGGAGTCGCAGCGCGGACCTCAGGTGAGTGGATCTTTTCCTTTCTATCATATGTGTGTATAAATACATATATATATATATATATATATATATATATGATTGACAATTCCACAAACGTTTTTAAAAATATTTATGCATGTTGTTTACAAATAATTGGTATGAACTACAAATGGCTTGATCCCTGTTTAGGGTACGTAGGCAGTCTAACGAGACGTTAGATGCAGCCATACAAGAAGTGAGATTAAATAATTGAGACAGTAGACTTGTTTTAGGAATTGAGCAATGTGAGGGACATTGGTGAAAAATGTGCGTTTTAACTCTATGTTTTGGTAATTAATAGTTAGTACATGGTATTATATAATTGGAACGACTATGAAATGTTTTAAATTTAGATTGCATCATGGCATATTCATATGTATATAACTTGAACTTAATCATTTTGGATGCTTTGAAGTGCGAAGAGGAACGCAGGACGCACAGGTAAGTTTAGGTGAGTTATAGTGTTAATGGAAATGGTGAGTTATGACAAGACCATAGTTATGCTTAAAGCAACTCCGACATTGTCATACAGGTTGCAATATTAGGCAACTCCGACATTGTTGTACAGGTTGCCATAAGTCGTAAATTTCATATAAGATGCAGTTAGAGCTCATAAACCTGCACCCCGGTGTTAGTGCTCCCGCCCGTGGCCAGGGCACGGTCCTTCACATGATGTTCACCTCCCACACCTTATGCTCACCTTGG